>ML786321.1:83888-109392 GCA_009831015.1 Picea engelmannii | reverse complement strand
CACCAGTGGTTAAAATCCCTATCCCATAAGTGAAGGAGATTTTGAAGCCTCCCTCATATTTTATCTTTGACCATGAAATTCAAAAGATTAGGATCCATGTGCCTCTGTCGGAGTTAATCAAGCATGAGGACTTCAAAAGGTGCCTCTCCAAAGTGTTGCAGCTTGACCCTTCATCTCATCCCACAGACTCAGTCAACCTCCAAGATGGAAATCCAGTTGTCATACTAGGGCCTTTAGCAGAGGATAGAGATGATTCCTCCCCCCCTTTCTATACATCATTGAATATTCATGATAAAGTGTTACACAACTGTTTGATGGATTCATGGGCATCTCACAATCTCATGCCTAAGATTTTCATGGATGAGCTTGGGTTCGAGGTTACAAAAACCTACCACGACCTGTATTCATTCGATTCCAGGAAGGTGAAATGCCTCGAAGTTATTAAGGACTTGGTTGTCTCCTTGTTCCAATTGCCAATGAAGAGTGTGGTTATGGATATAGTGGTAGCTAATGTCCCCCCTAAGTTTTGGATGCTCTTGTCTAGATCCTGGATCAAAATACTAGGTGGAACTTTGCAGATGGATCTTTCATATGACATCATTCCTGTGTTTGGGGGGGAACATAGAAGGCTTTATAGAGAAGAACAACTTGCTTAAATTATCACTGATGAAGCAAATCCCATCAACCACCCCATTTTTTCAGTTGATATTGACTTAGGAACCAGTATATTACAGCTCATTGATACTCCTCAACCACCTATTGAGATAAGAAGGTAGCCTATTACCTTCTGTGAAGATCCTTCCCCCAAGACCTCTGTCTGGAAAATGTTTTTTAATGGAGCCTCTTCTAGGGAAGGTGTTGGTGTTGGAGTGGTTTTTATTTCCCCTACCAAAGAGACCATATCTTTGTCCTGCAAATTGGAATTTGAAACAACAAATAACATGGCAGAATATAAGGCTCTTGTCTTGGGTTTGAGAGCTGCCAAAGACATGAATATTGAGGAGCTAGAAGTGTTTGGAGATGCTAAGCTGATTGTTCATCAAGTCAGAAATATATATCAGGCTAAACACCCCATGTTAAGGGCCTACAGAAATGAAGTTTGGGATATGATTGACAGTTTCTTCCTATATTTTAATATCTCATTTATTCCAAGAGAGGGAAACTTTGTGGCATATTCCTTGGTGGTCTCATCAAGTAATTTCAAGGTCCCTTCTCCCCCCAAAATCAAGTATGAGGTGGAGATAAAATACAGACCCTCTATTCTTGACAATGTCAAACATTGGAAGGTCTTTGAGGATGATATCGAGATAAAAAAGTTCCTTGAGACTATGGATGAATTTTATGATATGCATATTGAATAGAATCAGGATTATGAAGAACGCCCTCACGCTAATGTTTTTATGAATAAAATTGCTAACCATCATATTGTTCAGTTGCCTAGCAACCATATTCCAAAGGGGCTTGTCCCTTTGGAGAGATTGTTTGATAGAAATGATGTTGTTTTAAAGGTTGAAGGATCAACTGAAGGGGATGATGTGACTGAATGCAATCTAGGAATGAAGGAGAATCTCAAATGGGTCAAATTGTCTAGCAACTTATCAAAAGAGCAAAGGGTTGAGTATATCAGACTTTTGAAGGAGTTCGCTGATGTGTTTTCTTGGACATACGAGGATTTGAGAACATATGAAACCAGCATCATTGAACACAAAATCCCTTTGAAAGAAGATGTCAAACCTTTCGAGCAGAAGCTCAGACAGATAAATCACATGTTGTTGTTGATTATAGAAAAGGAAGTGAAAAAACTGTTGGATGCGCAGATCATCATCCCTTTGAGATTTTTAGAGTGGGTGGCTAATTTGGTGCCTGTGAGGAAGAAGAATGGGGAAATCAGGTTGTGTGTTGATTTCAGAAATTTGAACAGGAGCTCCAAGAAAGATAACTACCCCTTGCCAAAGATGGAGCACATCGTACAGAGAGTGACTGGTTCGTCCAAGATGTCTATGGTTGATTTCTTCTCTGGATACAATCAGATCTCTATCTTTCTTGAAGATAGAGAGAAGAAAGATTTCAAAACTCCTTGGGGGACATTTATGTATGCTAAAATTCCCTTTGGATTGATGAACGCAAGACCAAATTTCCAACAATCCATGGACATTGCCTTCATCGGAGAAAAGAACAAATTTGTAGTCATCTATCTGGATGACATTACAATATTATCAAAGTCTGATAAAGAGCATTTTCATCATTTGAATAAGGTTTTTCTGAAATGAAGAAGGTTTGGTCTCTCCCTCAATCCTAAGAAATCTCTATTTGCTATGAAAAAAGGGAAAATTGTTGGGGCATATGGTGTCATCTGAAGGGGTGAAGATTGATCCAAGCCGAGTAGAGGCCATCCAGTCCTTGTCTTTTCCCAGATCCAGTAAAGAGGTTCAGTCTTTCTTGGGTAAAATCAACTTTCTGAGGAGGTTCGTTTCTAATTTTGTTGAGTTGGCTAAATACATTACATCCATGCTCAGAAAGGGGAATGAAGTGAAATGGACTGCCAAGTCCATAAATTATTTCAATCAGATCGAGAGGGCTTTGACTGAAGCACCTTTTCTCATCAACATTGCTTATTCTAAGGAATTTATGGTATTTTCCTTCGCTTCATATGATACATTAGTTGTTGTCTTGTTACAAAGAAATGCAGAAGGGCTAGAGCAACATATTTCCTTTTTCAGCAGAGCACTGAGGGATGCAGAAATGAGATATGACATCATGGAAAAACAAGCCTATGCTTTGTTGAAATCCATCAAGGCTTTCAGAATCTATATTCTAAACTCAAATATTATTGCATACGTCCCCTCAACCTCAGTAAAGGAGATATTGATCCAGCCTTCTATATATGGGAAAAGGAGCAAGTGGATTGCCAAAATTTTAGAGTTTGACCTGGAAATCAAACCACCAAATTGATGAAAGGCCAAGGTTTAGCCAGGTTACTGGTTGAATCAAATTGCAAGGCATTGGGAGTTAATTTCATGAATATAGACTCAGGGAATCAGTAAACTAAGGTTGTTGGTGAAGACTCTCATCTCAGCCCCAACTTAGCAGAATGCACCTAGTACAAAGACATCATATACTTCCTGCAGAAGTTGAGGCATCCTGATGGTTTGGATAAAAACAAGGTGAGAGATTTGAAACTCAAGGTGATTAAATATTGTATCATTGATCAGGTTTTGTACTAGAAGGACCCTCTGGGAGTTCTATTGAGGTGTCTAGACCCACAAGAATCCCAGATACCAATGACTAATTTTCATAACAGCTCATGTGGGGGGCATCATTTTTGGAATACCACAGCCTATAAGATCCTCAGAGTTGGGTATTTCTGGCCCAGCCTTTGCACTAATGTTTGTGAAAATATTATAGCATGTGCCAAGTGTCAGAAGTTTGTTGGAAAGCAGCATCTCAAATCTTTGACTTTGAAACCTGTAATGGTTTCTAGACCATTTCAGCAGTGGGGTATCAACATCATTAGAGAGATCCACACAACCTCAAGTGGCCAGCACAGGTGGATCTTGACCGCTACTAACTATTTCACCAAATGGATAGAAGCCATCCCTACAAGGAGCGCTTCCCACAAGGTGATCACAAATTTCCTTGAATACATCATATCCATATTTGGTTGTCCAAACACGATTGTTACAGACAATGCTGCCTCTTTCAGATTTGAGCCATTAATTAATTTTTGTGAGCAGTATGGGATCACACTAGTCCATTCTACTCCCTACTACCCTCAGAGAAATGGTTTATCAGAGTCTTCTAACAAGAGCCTCATAAATATCATCAAGAAGATGTTAGAAGACAACAAGAAAGCCTAGGAGTCGAAGCTAAAATTTGCATTATGGGCTGATAGAGTTACAACAAAAAGGTCACTAGGCATTTCCCCTTTTCAGCTGGTGTATGGGGTTGAGGCTATTTTTCCTACTCTGCTAGCTTTGCTTGTGGAAAAATTCCTCCAGGACTACCAAGGATAACCTAATGACAGGTTTAGGAGGATATTGTAGCTGGTAAAAGTGCAGCAGACCAAGGAGTAGTTGCTTGATAAAACACAGGACCATCAACAGAAGATAAAGCGAGCCTTTGACAAGAAGACGAGCAAGGAATATTTTCAGCTGGGGGATCTGGTGCTCAAGTGGGACGCCCCCAAACAAGACAAAGGCAAGCATGGTAAATTTTAATCCCTATGGACCGGTCCCTTCAATATTTATGAGGTATTTCCGAACAACACTTATAAATTGCAAAACTTGGAGGACTCCGAAGTTTTGGGTGGCCCTGTCAATGGGCACTTTTTGAAGAAATTTTTTGTTTAAGTCATGATCGGCTTCCCACCATTGTAAATACCACTTTATTTTCATTTTCATTTTTAATAAGAGACTCCATAACCGAAATCTAAGGCATTGTAACTATGTGTTCTTGGAAACTCGCAGGGAGCATGCCTTCCCTTATGGAGCTAAATGTTATCACATATAGTTTTCAAGAGTTGTGTGTGTGTTTTTTCAAATACTCAGGCTTGTATCCGTGCCCTGTCTCCCTCTCTTTCACATGCCAGGTCCTAAAGTTTTTCCCTTCGACTGTTAAAGTCGTTTTTTGTTTTCCCCTTTTTCGTTGAAGGACCTAGTTTCCCTTGAGGTCTTACCTGAAAAAGTCTCGGCCCGAAGATTTTATGTTTTTCTCTAAATATGAACACCCATCTCTTTTTGTTTTAATCATTCATCTTTTTTTTTCCCGAGCCCCATCCATTCGTCCAAGACTTTGTTTACACAGGTTGCAGTTGCAGGCTCAAGGCGCAATACTCAAAGCGGTTTGTTTTGGACTCAAATCAAGAAAAAGGGAAGGTTCTGCTTTCAATGACAGGAATTTCATGTGGAGTTCATATTAGCGGCTCGCAGGTGCTAGAAATCTTAAATTTGTGTGAAGTATAGCACCATAGAAAAGCCTCGAAGAGAGCATGAGTCGTTGATCTTTAAGGGGACAGGTGGCAGTTGATCCAAGTGTTCGAGGAAATGAGCTTCGGGAGTTTCGAAGTGAGAAGTGCGTAAAACCCCTGACGAGTCAAAGCCTAGACTCCCGAAGCAATTATGGACCGTTGATCTCGAAATCAACAAAAGTCGTTGATCTTGGCGGAAGTACCTCCAGAAGCTCTGAAAAGCCGAAGTCCTAAAATCAAATCTGAGCCATCAAAATCTGGGGACATGTGGGGGAAGATCCATCACTTCATAATTTGGCGCTCCGGAAGATTGTGGCAGTCAAGCATTCAAAACTCCCAAAGTGTCGAAAGCCCAAAGTGTATCTGGACCGACAATCTGCGAGGGGGGCACGCATCATCAGATCCTTAGCACTGGAGGATTTACTTGAAGGAATATCTAGGGGACATATGTCATGGATCCGTGAACTCTGGATAAAGGTCCGAAGTGATTCTCGGCCATTCAATTCAAAAGGACACGCGTCATTACATCGCCAGCTCTCGGTAAAAGCATGGAGGAGGATGAGGTTTGAGATTTGTTTTTCCCTGAGTCCGAAGACCGGAAGTAATTCTCAGTCGTCAATCTCAGGGGGCCATGCGTCGTTAGATCCATAGCACTGGGTGAAAGAACTAAAGGCAGAGGAAGTTTGAGATTTGAAAGGTACGAAGCCCGAATTGTGAAGCAAATCACAGTCATCAATTTGAGAGGGTGTAGATTCGATCTGTCGATCTAAAATCACCAGATTTGATCCGTTGATAAAAGGGCCTCATCCTAGATCTCAAGATCAATGGTCACGCTCAATTGTGGGGACGCAACATGCTCGGGCGAAAATTTTCTTGAGCAATTCCACAATTGAAACCATGGTAAGTCAAAGGTGTTACATGGCGAAAGATGATGGATTGTGGGCCCAAAAGCGGTATGAATCCAAACCACTTTTGACGGCCCCGAAATCACGTGCTCATGTAGCATCGAATCCGAGAACAACGCATGGCCGCCCCCTGAGCATTAAGTCTCGTTGAGTCCCCGAGGAAAAGCAGTTAATGGAAGGTAGGATTGGTAGTTGAAGCCTCGAATCCCCCATAAATGGAAGGTGTGGAGGATCTGGTCACAAAGACAGAGATGTCATCCCGTGGTACCCCTGCGAGCCGATTTTCCTGCAGACCCATGATGATCTGCGCTCACGTATGACAGAAGGATACACACTCAGTCTGACAGAAGAAGTTGTCGACGCAAAGCTTTGATTGTAAGGGCTAGGTCACACTCCTGGTAGTTGTGGAATGAGATGAGTATAAATAGATAGTTTTAATGTTTTGTTAGGGTCATCAATTGGTTGAGCAGAGCTCTCTATTTTGTAATATTTTGATACCAGAACTGTTCTCTAGTTATGTATCACATTTGAGACTTTCGCATTAATAGAAGTCAACTTATTTTCAACTCTCTGAAAAAACTGTGCTAAAACACTTGGGCATGGAGGGCCCAGTCGAGGGTTGTGATGCTATCGTAATGTAGGTTTGATTACAGTGGTATCATGACCAGTTTTAGTTAGTTTCATTATTATCTTATTCCCCCTCACATTGAATGACTTGGGCATGGAGGATCCAATCGAGTTGTTGTAGTTGCGTGATAATGTAGGTTTGATTATTATGTTATTGTGATTGTGTTGCTTAGACATATTTTAGTGTCTAAAGCTTGAGTTCAAGGGTGCTCTTGAGTCTGAGTTTTTCTTCACTAAGCTGCTTGAAATCCTAATTCCCATAGCAGTCTTGTTCACCCCTCTCACTAAGTCTTCCCTCTTCTCACACTTAAACTCAAATCATTGACCGAAGTTAATGAGGCACTCACTTCCATGTGCATTACTTGTGTAGTTCTGTGTTGAAATCATTCATGTATTGATTTTTCCCCATTTGACCTCCACTCACATAAATAAAACATCTACCAAACATTTCTGATGGGTATTGGGATTATCCTCCTGCATATGAGGGTGACTCTCAGTGCTAACACTGAGCAATTTTCAGATTTTGTTTTATCTGAATCACTTGTGGTTACATTTCTTTCAGCATGTCGGGTACGATTGTAATTCTATCCACTGGATTACTCCAACTGACGGGAGTCTTGCACTGTCTACCATAGAGGGCTTCGAAAGGGATCATCTTCAGTGACTCTTTATAACTATTGTTGTAGGAAAATTATACCAGTGGTAGGTATTCTTCCCACTTCTTAGGCTGATGCATTACATGCATTCTTAACATGTCTTCTAATATCTGGTTTACTCTTTATGTCTTTCCATTAGTTTGAGGGTGATAGGTTGTGCTAAACAACAGTTTAGTCTCAAAACCAGCCATCAAGGATTTTCTAAAGCTTGAAGTGAATTTTGTGTCTCGGTCGAATACAATCTCTTTAGGCATGCCATGTAGTCTGAATATCTCCTTCATGAAGATGTTGGAAATATCTATTGCCTTGCAAGTTGACTTGACAAGAATGAAGTGAGTAGACTTGCTCAATTTGTCCACCACTACCATGATGGCATCATTTTGCTTAGCCGATTTTGGTAATACGGTGATGAAATCGATGGAAATGGTTTCCCGTTTCCATTCTGGAATTGGTAGAGGTTGTAACAACCCTTTTGGGTGTCAATTTTCTGCCTTAACTTGATGGAATTCTAGACACTTAGCTAGATAGTCAACTATGTCCTTTTTCAATCCAGGCCAATAGAATTGTTTCCTAGTGGTTGTGATCATTTTTTGGTGACCAGTATATGGTCTCTTGTGTAGTTCGTCCATTATGAACCTCTTCAAGTCGTCACAACTTGGAATATACAATATGTTTTTGTAAGTCAGCATGCCTTCATAAAAGCATCTAATAGCCTTCATACTTTAGCCCTGTGGGATCTTGCTTTAGGTATGATGTCACGGTCTTGAAAAATGCATATGTTTCTTGTGAATTCTTGATTCGTTCCCTAACATCCATTTCATAGGTGATTACTGCTTCTAGGTGAATCATTTTCACACTTCTTCTAAGGGCATCGGTCACCCTATTTTCCTTCCCTTTAATGTGTTTGATTTCGAAATCGAATTCAATAAGGAGAGCCATCCACCTAGTTTGTCTAGCATTGAGTTTTGTTGATCAAACAGGTGCCTCAATCCACAATGGTCTGTCATAAGTAAAAACCTCCTACCCAGAAGGTAATGCCTCCACATTTTTAAAGCATGCACTATGGCAGCCAACTCTAGATCATGGGTCACATAATTGATTTCATGCTCATTCAATTTTATGGATTCATATCAAATTACACATCCTTCTTGCATAAGGACTCCTTCGAGTCCTTCCTTGCAGGAATCTGTACACACGAGGAAGTCATTATCAGGGTCTGCAATCTTCAGCATGGGTGCATGGGTCAGAAGGTATTTTAGTTCCTGAAATATTTCTTCACATTTTGATGTCCAAGTGAATTTAACCCACTTTTTTGGAGGGCAGTGATTGGAAAACCAATCTTGCAAAATTATTTTATGAACCTTATATAATATCATGCTAAGCCCATAAAGGATCTAATATTAGATACATCCTTTGGGGTGGGCCATTCCATAATAGATATGATCTTGTTAGGGTCTAATGCCACCCCTTCTTCAAAAATAGCATGGCCCAAGTAATGTGCTTGCTTCTGGAAAAAGTCACACTTGCTAAACTTAGCATAGAGCTAATGATATCTTAGTACTTGAAGTACAAGTCTAAAATGTTATTCATGCTCCTCTCTGTTTTTGGAGTAAATTAGGATATCATCAATGAAAACCAATACAAATTTGTCTAGGAACTTTCTAAGTACATTGTTCATCAAGCACATAAAAGTGGCAGGGGCATTGGTTAATCCAAATGGCACCACCACAAATTCATAGTGACCATATCTGGTCCTGAAGGTTGTTTTGTCGATGTCTTCATCCTTGATTCATACATGATGGTATTCAAACCTTAAGTCAATCTTTGAGAAAATGGAAGCACCCCCTAATTGGTCGAACAAGTCATCGATTCTTGGTAAGGGGTACTTGTTATTTATGGTTGTCTTATTGAGTTGTCTATAATATATGCATAGTCGGAGTGTGCCATCTTTCTTATTCACAAACAAGACTGGTGCTCCCCATGGAGACACACTGGGTCAGATGTAGCCTTTGTCGATCATTTCCTTTAGTTGTATCTTGAGCTCAACTAGCTCGGGTGTACTCATCCTATAGGGTGTTCTAGACACTGGCACTACTCCTGGTGCAAGTTCTATCGAGAAGTCAATGTCTCTTCTTGGAGGTAGACCCGGTACCTCTTCTAGAAACACATATTTATACTCTTTTAATGTGGGGTGATCCTCTAGGTTTGGTTTGTCATCCTCAATAGATTTCAACACCTAAATTGCATATAGAGGACGTCCCTTTCTACAATACTTTTTCATTTGAAGGGTTGATATTCGTCTCACTGAGACAGACTTTTGAATCCCTTGGAGGGTTATATTTCTCCCTTCTTCATTTACACATTCTAAAGTTTTATGGTAACAGTCCAACTTAGTTTTATAAGTAGACAACTGGTCCATATCAATCAACAAGTCGGAAGATCCTAGGGGAATTATGTTAAGGGTTGCTTGTGTGGGAAATCCATCCATAATGAATTGGAAAGATGGTATGACCTCCGCTACTTTTCTTTTCGTTCCAGTGACTAGTTGTACTAACCATGGCTTAACATGTCTAACTGGTTGTAGTTTACACTTATCAACAGTATGAGGGGCCACATAAATCAAATTAGAACCAGGGTCAATTAAAATGGAAACTAAATGGTTGGCGATCATACCTTCCATATCCACCACTAAATCTTGGTGGTCGGCTTGTTTATTATCCAAGGTTGCATAAATCCATGGCATGCTCCTAGCATATCATTGACTGTGATATCTTCTTGAACGTTGTAGATTCTCATGTTGTTTTGTTGTCTGTGTGGACAATCTCTTAGCAGATGTTCTTATCCACAACCCCAACATTTCAAGGGTTCTCACTTTGGGTTATCAGTTTTTCCTAGGGTTGTTCCAAAAGGTTTGTTTCCACTCTGGGAGGGGAAATTTTTTTGATACACACTTTTAGTAGGAAGGCTCATCCTAGAGTCCTTCCCATAGTTCTTAAATATTGAGGATTCAAACTCCTTTTTTCTTGAAGCCCGAGCAACTCTTCTTCTTCCAGTCCTCACGAGGTTCTGTCCGACCTCCGAACTATTCTTAGCAATACCTTGTCTTTCAGATAGTATATTCTAAGGTATTTGGCTCCTCAAACTCAATCCTATCCCGGTAGGACTGAGGTAACCCACTAATAAATCGCTACACTTTTACCTTTTCATCCTTTATGTAGGGTACATACCTTATCAGCTCAAGGAATTTATTGATATATTCCTCTATGGTGAGGTGTCCCAACTTGAGTTCATAGAACTCCTTGTCTTCCCATCAAAGTATTTCTCTGACAGATACTTCTTCTTGAAGTATTTCTCAAATTGTTTCCATGATAAGTCCTCCTCATGGATTCCTTTCACATTCTTATGATCTTCCCACCAAATGGAAGCCTTCCCTTTCAGGTTGGAAATGGTTATTCGAGCCCTTCAAGTTTTCAGAGTAGTCATGGACTCTGAAGTACTTCTTTAAACCAAGCAGACAACCTTTTGCCTCTTCCCCTTTCTTAATTTCCCCATCAAAAGAGGGTGGTTTGGCTTTCCTAAATTCTTCAGGGTCACAACTTTTGGAAATCTTTCGCTTCTTTCCTTTCTTTTGAGATTGTGAGATAGTTTTGCTACTAGAAGATCCCTCAGAGTTGTCGGTTTCCTTTCCAGAGGACTCTCCCTATGAGCGCCCCCTGCCTCCAGGGTGGGCCTTCCTCGAGGTACTTCTCCCTGTGTGGCCACTTATGGGACCATATTTTTGTATTTCAGGTGGACTTTGACTTATCTTTGTATGTCATTGGTCCATTTGACTGGTTCCAGGTCCATGTTGCAGCTGCCTCTGTATATCAAATAAGCTCTGCAACAAGACTGCATTGATTTCTGTTTGTTTTCTTGCTCCTTTATCAATCTCTTGTTGTCAGCCTTGTAACTCCTTAAGTCGGCCATAAGGCTCCTTACAGTTTCAACTAGATCTGGAGGGGTCTCCATTGCCCTCCTCTCGTCGGACTCTTTGTCTCTATTGTGGGATCCATCCCCCACTTCATGGTGCGTCGCCATCCTTTATGCTTGTGGTTTCTCGTGATTCATTAACTGTTGGAGTGTTGACAAAACACTTGTTGTTAGTTAACAGTCTATTAGTTGATAAACAACACATAGTTCATTTTTCTTAAATACACACACACAGTAGAAAGTTTTCATTTTTTTATTTAGTAATATTTTAACCAGACTCTTTAGGAAAGAGGTAAGGTAGGGCGTTTCCCTTAAGATTTTCTTTAAACACGTTTTGTAAGCGACTCGTCCATGAGCCCAAGCAGGCCAAGTGTTGTAACCATGCTCTGATACCAATTTGTAACACACCCATGGTGGGGCATTGAAATTTTGCTCTTCTTAAGAAAATCAAAACCTCCATTCGGGGTCACTATCCCATTCTTCTCATCCAAATATTTCCAACCACATTCTCCATGCTCAGAACCGAGCTCAAAACTGGAAGATATACCTCTCCCAAGTTCCTCGGGTGTTCATTGGTCGAGGCCACGGGGCTTCCACGTGGGTCCAACTCAGTATGCTTCTCCTTGAGTTCTCTGATATCCCAGAACTTCCAGCATTTTTAATTATATGGCGGAAATCCATCCACCAACAAATCCAATGACTGGACTTGATCATCGGCTAACTCATAGGTTAATGGGGAATTCGGCGTTCGGCCTTCGGATTTGAATTAGGAGCCAAGCTCCTTCCCTCCATCTACACTCTCATATGACCGCGGGATATGACCAGACGCCAAGACAATAGGCGCCAAGACAACCCCCACGCGAATCCTCTAGAGTGGCAAATATTCGAAGTTCATAATCTGATGCCGCGTGTCCTCAGAGAATTTGACAACCCTGATTCACTTCGGGACTCCGGGCTTCGACAATTCTTGAATCTTCACATACGCAAACCTCCAGAGCAAAATTATTTTAGAGTGTTGGATCTTCTGACACATGTCCTCCTCTACTCAATGGTCACGATGAACTCCAACGCTTCAGTCTTCAGTAGTTCTCGACCCTCCACTCTTCAACTCTTATGGAGTGATTCTGCTCTGGAGTGCAGGAGATGACGACACCTGTCCTTACCAATGGACGACTCAGATCTACTCTGCTACTTAGAGTTTCTGATCCCTTTGGACTCTCTACGATACTACACCCCAAATCCTCTAGAGTCTTAAAGTCCCGAAGTTCCAGTCCCTTCACCAACCACATTGGCTAGGCGGCCATGTACCAGGGGCTGACATGTAGATGGGTCAGAGGCGACACATGCCCTCACCCAGGATGACATGTGTCACATTCCAAAGGCTCTATGGGGTAGGTGATGTGCATGAATCCAGGTGGCACGTGGTTCATCAAGATTAAATCCACGTCACCATGGATGGCATCACTACGTCTCATCACTCCGGTCTGATCGTCTTTCAACATCCCTCAAATCTCACAGTCGATATACGGCCAATATCAATTTGTTCACAGATCGACGATTCACAGTGATTGTGGAACCCCAATGTGCTCGCTCATTATCGGAGAGTTCAATCTCCGCAATCTGAAAATTTCTCGCCCAACTATTTTTAATCATGGTCGTTGATCCTCCACCCTGACAAGATCAACGGTGTTGGTTGATTGTGGGTTTTGAACTAGCACATCTGCTAATTTCACCTTCGCGCTCCGCAATGATTCTCATCCATCGATCTATGTTCTCAGATCGACGATTCACAGTGATTGCAGGGTCCAATCTCCGCAATCTGAAAAATGCTTGCCCAAATCTATGTAATCGTGGTCTTTGATCCTCCACCCCGATAAGATCAATGGTGTTGGTTGATTGTGGGTCATGAACTAGAAAGTTCGTTAATTTTACCTTCACGCTCCGCAATGATTCCCAACCATCGATCTAATCGATCGGCTGGTGTTTGATCTGTTAACTCCAATGGATCTTTGAGTCTATCCAACGAGTGAGATAGGTTTTCCTCTCAATGAACAGCTCGCATTCATCTCCTCTATCAGGTTCTTGATTCATCTACGCCTCTTTTTACTCAAGGAGTTCGAGTATCTTTGACTATCGTGAAGTTTGACATCAGGGCGTCGAACTCCCAAAACTCTGAAATCATTATGAGCTAGCTCCTTTCGGGCTTAGCACAAGGTTCCTAGAACCAGGTCACATGGACCTTCAGATAACTCTCGAACTATGAGCTCTACTCTTAGTCGAGTTATGGTTAAGGTCATGGGCGTGAGTTCAAGGTCTCTTGGGCTACTGGTTTTTTAAAGGAAACGCCTTCCTAACTCGCAAAAATTTAAGTTCTGAAACAGGGCAAGGTAAACTCGTGAGGTTACCAAGACAGTAGCAGTGCCAAGAGGCTTGCTCCGACTCCGGAGTTATAAGGTATCTCCCCGGGGAAAACACCTTCGAGAGTTAAACTGGAGCATATGGGGAAAACATAAGCATAAGTTCTCAAGGAAGCCAACGTATACATATAACTTAACCATTTCAATACATAAAACATTTATAAATATGTAAATACATGCATGCAACCATTAATTCCCAATTCAATGCATATAGTATGAAAACACTTATCAGAACCAGATAATGTGAAGCGACTGTTGGAAGGGGTGCCCGTTTCCACCCAACCATAGGCTCAGTCACTCATAACGGATTTACCACTAACCACCCCCGAGCTAGACCACGATGCTTTGAGATTGAATCTCTTCTTCCGCCACAGAAATAGATAGAGACGAAGGTTACTCTCCTTCTCCCGTGAGATCTTGGCAATGGTTTACACGATACCAAGCAAGGAGGACCGGCCTCGTTTATCAACTTGTATTATAACCTTCTCAGTCATTTCCTGCGACCAGAATGCTTATCTCTTCGTTCTTTATTGAACCTGGGAGCTTAGCTTCTCATCTCTGCACTCTTCGTCGGTGTTCCTCTACCCACCAAACCTTTTTTTTTTTGCTTGTCTCAACAAGGTTGTGTGTGGCTCAAATTCTCAGTCCATGGTCAGGTCTGGAAGCCTTACAGATGGGTGCTCTGCCCCATTCCCTCATTAACTCTTGAGGAGGTCTTCCCACCTACCAGTCTAACTGTAATTCATTTATGGGTCAGAAGACTGTTCTGGCCTTGAACAATTTAAATCCAATAAAGTATTGGTTTGGTGAAGGTTAATGCAACCATTCCTGGTCCCCTTCACCATCTTTTTTCATAGCATTCGTGGTCTTTCTTAGTACACCCCCCTTCCAATAGTCATGCAACACTTATCTATTTTTCTAGTAAATAACATAATTTACATTCATTGACCTTTTATACAAAGGTCCATCAAATCAAACATTCACACATATTGAGTTTGCCATGGTCTCTTGGTCATTATAGTTATATTTACAAACTAGGGGAAACGGGGTGTTACAACAGCATTGAATGGAGTTTCCAAACAATGGGTTGTTTTTGTTGAGGGCATTGTGGCTAGGGAGAACCTTCCCAAGTGGGAACGTCTTTGGGATGGTTTTGTTTAGGAGGAGACTCGAAGAGGTTATGTGCATGGCAGTTCATCTATAGATCATGATGAGGAGAATGTGGCTCTGGCTGCCAACAGCAAGAAGAAATTCAAAAAGGGTCCTAAGGGAGGAAACAAACCGAAGGGTGGAGGAAAGAAGGACATGAGCAAATTCAAGTGCTTTGCATGTCACAAGTTTGGGCACTATATAGAACAGTGTCTGAACAAGAAGAAGAAGCAAACAGCAGTTTCAACAGAGGTGGAGGAGTTCTCCGCCAAGTTTGATAAGGAGTTTTCCTTAATAGTATGTCTTTCCACTAGGACCACTCATTCCATTGTGTGGTATATTGACAGTGGTGTCTCCCGCCATATGACAGGTGTTTGTGAGCACTTGACAAATCTTACTCAGATTAGTGATATTGAGGTAGTTCTTGGAGATGATCGGGTGGTCAAGGTAGTTGGTAGTGGGACAGTATCATTTCAGAGGGAGCCTCTACCTCCCATGTTGTTGAGAGAGGTCCTATATGTTCCTGGCTTGAAGAAGAACTTGGTTTCAGTTTCTGCTATTGAGGAGAGGGGTTATGAGGTGTTGTTTCGTGATGGACAGGTGCTCCTATTCCCCAATGGGTCCAGTATCACTTCGACCAAAGTGATTGGGACTCGACATGAGAAGTTGTACAAGCTCATGTTCCAGCCAACGAGTGCATTATGTCATTTTACCAGCAACAGTGATCTTTGTGAGCTATGGCACAGGAGGATGGCCCATTTGCATCATGGGGCTCTGAGGATATTGACGGAGATTGTGACTGGAGTTCCTGAGTTTAGTACAGATCACCAGGAGTTGTACAAGGGGTATGCTTTGGGAAAGTACACTAATATTGTTTTTTCCAAACAGTGACAATAGAGCAGCAGGTATACTTGATCTTATTCATTCTGATGTATGTGGCTCGATGTCTTCTGCATCTTTGACTAGTTGTTTACACTATGTCATATTCATTGATGACTTCTCACGGAAGTCTTGGATTTTCTTCATGAAGACCAAAGGACAGGTCTTCAATCGGTTCCAAGAGTTCAAAGCTCTTGTGGAGAACCAGACTGGGAAGAAAATCAGAGTTCTGAGGACAGACAATGGGGGTGAGTATACCTCCAAGGAGTTCATGGACTTTTGTGCAGAAAATGGCATCATGAGAGAGTTGATTGTTCCTTACAACCCACAACATAATGGGGTTGTTGAGAGGAAGAATAGGGCCATAGTTGGGGCTGTGAGATCCATGTTACATGATCGGGGGCTGCCACTTTTTCTTTGGGATGAGGCATGCTACACTACAGTTTATCTGCAGAACAGGAATCCACATAAAACAATGGGGAGTATGACTCCTGAGGAGGCTTTCTCTGAGAAGAATCTTGAGGTGGGGCACTTTAGGATTTTTGGGTGCCTTACATATTCACATGTCCCTTCTGAGAAGAGGACAAAGCTAGAACCCATGGCAGAGAAGGGGATCTTTGTTGGGTATAGTGAGACTTCAAAGGCTTTCCGCATATACATCCCTTCCTTGAGGAAGACAGTTTTGAGAAGGGATGTGAGATTTGAGAAGGATGGATCCTTTAGGAAGTCATGAGGGACAGAGAGGGGTGAGTAGTCATCACCTCATATTCAAATGAGTCCACAACAGACTTCAGTGACAGAGTTCAGGACCACCAGTTTCGATGACGACTGGTCCACAGGCTACAGAGCCACAGATGTCAGGATTACAGGTTATTGGTCCATAGGTTTCAAGATTGAGTTCTCTAGATTCTACTTCAGGTTCACAGCTTCAAGTGATGGGGTTGAGCAGGGAGAGTCCTCTCCATGGGACACTACTTCAAAGAGGAGGAAGCCCAAGTGGCTTCAGGATACTTTGAGGGAGGCACAGGGTTCAGTGAGGAATCCCAAGTAGGTTGTGAAGGAGAGTAAACCTCCCGAGAGATTTTGCAGCTACATTGCGATCGTCAGCAGCATCGAAGAGTCTGAGCCTTCCACTTTTGAGGAGGCTGCTGGTAGACAGGTTTGGAGAGATGCCATGATGGAAGAGTACAATTCCATCATGAAGAATGATGTTTGGGAGATTGTTCCTAGACCTGAGGGGAAGTCAGTGGTGAGTTTCAGGTGGCTCTATAAACTCAAGTATGTTGCAGATAGCAACATTGAGAAGTACAAAGCTCGCAGTTGACTATGATGAGACCTTTGCTCCAGTTGCTAGATATACCTCGATCAGGTCAATGATCTCTATTGCAGCAGAGATGGGTTGGAAGATCCATCAAATGGATGTGAAGACCGCATTTCTGAATGGTCTCATACATGAGGAGGTGTACATTGAGCAGCCATTGGGCTTTGAGGTGCATGGGAGAGATTCTCATGTGTGCACACTGAAGAAGGCATTGTATGGGCTGAAACAAGCTGCCGGAGTTTGTTATTCTAGGATCGATGCCTACTTGCAATAGTTGGGCTTTGAGAAGAGTGAGGCGGATCTCAACCTGTACTTCATTGTGGTTGGAGAGGATCCTCTCATACTCGTGCTATATGTTGATGATCTTTTCATTACAGGGGCAGAGAGACTCATCACTAGTTGCAAGGAGAGCCTTGCTTCGGAGTTTGAGATGATTGATATTGAACAGATGCATTATTTTTTGGGATTGGAGGTTTGGCAGGAGCATGGACACGTCTTCCTGGGATAGGGGAAGTATGTTTGTGACATTCTGAGGAGATTACAGATGGAGGATTGTAGGCCCATGACCACACCCATGATTACTAACTAGAAGAAGCTTCATGCTTCTTAGTCACACTTGGTTGATCCCACTTTATATCGTCAGTTGATCGGTTCATTGATGTATTTGGTCAATACCAGTCCAGATATTTGTTTTGTTGTCAACACTCTTAGTCAATTCATGGTGGAGCCTAGGAGAGTAATTGGGTGGCAACAAAACATGTGCTCGGGTAACTTTGTGGTACAATGGATTATGGTATGGACTATCTGAGAGGGGATGGAGTTCGATTGGTGGGCTATACAGATTCAGATTGGGTAGGATGTGTCAGTGACCGGAAGAGTACTTTTGGATGTTGTTTCGAATTGAGTTCAGCAGTGGTGTCTTGGTTCAATCGGAAGCAAAAGTCAGTGGCTTTGAGTTTTGCAGAGGCTGCATATATGGTTGTCAGTCAGGCCAGTTGTGAGGCTCTTTGGCTTCGCAAGTTGCTGGTGGGATTGTTTGGTGTGTAGATGAGGCCTACTATGATTTATTATGACACTTAGAGTTGTATTAAACTCTCTGAGAATCCAGTTTTTCATGACATGTCTAAGCACATTGAGATTCGATATCACTTCATCCGAGATTATGTTCAGAGAGGAGCAGTTGAGCTACAGTACATATCTACAGATGAACAGGTTGCAAACATACTCACCAAAGCCTTGGGCAAAAGCAAATTTGTATTCTTCAGGGACAAGCTTGAAGTGGTGAATAACACTTTCCTCGGTAAGAGGGAGTGTTAAAATAAATTAAAAGTACCTAGGCAAGTGTTTCTCATCACCTAGGCGCCTAAGGGATGAGAAAGTACCTAATGTGGACCCTAGTCATTTAATTTGTGAGAGACAAATTAAAAGGTGACTTTTTGGACTTAGGGAAAGTGGGTAACTTAACTGATTGTATTTACACCATTGATCTTATCCAATCTCCACCGTTGGATTGAGAGAATCTTCACCTTCCCTCGTGAGGTCGATTAGGGTAGAGGGCAGATCCATTCTTGAGTTGATGCATTTTTTAGAGAGCAAGAATAGAGGAGGTCGAGCTTGAGAAAGGAGGCCACTTTTGCAGAGCTAAGGGACACATTCCAAGGTAGTTTGCTAGCACGCAAATTGAGGCAATAGTACAACAGAGATAAGAGGTCGTACAATATGGATTTCTAGAGGTTGTACCACTTTGTGTATGCACAGAATCGAGAAAGAACCATAGCAAGTTTTTTTAGGTGTTTGGCATGCATCCCAAGGCTGCCATACAAGTTTTCCTTGCACAGAAATCGAGGCAACTGCTGGCACAAATTTCTGGGTAGAATTTTTTACAATCCATATAGTTTTGGCACAAATTTCAAGAGTCGTACAGTCCAGTTTTCTGGGCACTATTTTCGAGGTGAAAATGAATGAATTTCGAGGTGTTGTTCCTACTGCAAATTCCATACAGAAAACTCAAAAAAGGGGCACAAATATCGAGACAATTTGTACAACATTTATTTCTAAGACAGTGGTTCAGTTGTACGGATTTTTGACACAGAAATCGAAGAGCTATTTCAAGACTGTTCAGAAGGAATTTTGCTGAAGAAATTTTGAGATAAGTTTGTGTACTTTCTAAAGATGAATATGTTGTAAAATAAATTTCTCTAGAGCTCTCAAATAATAAAATTATCTCTCATTGGTTTTCCCCTTGTGGGTTTTTTCAAGGTCGTTGTTAGACCAAAAATCTCTGTGTAAATTTTCTGAATATTGTGTTACTGATATGTTTTTATTTTTGCATTAAAGATCGTTTAGAATCCTCATGTTTCAATTCTGAAAATTTGTTTATATGCTGAGTTTATTTCGCTGTCATAAAGTTGGGTTTGGGCATTAAACATTGATGAAAATCAACGAGACTTGAAACTAGGTGGGGTCTGAAATTTTACACACCACACTTCTCTTAGCGCAATCAATGATGTTCATAATCATTGTTACACCACCTCACTTCTATTGGTGCAATCAATGTCACAATCGTTATTACACCAAGTGGTACCATGGAACAATCTCATATGGTGTGCCCCTATCACAACATACTACATGTCTAAAGTCAATACCTCTATTAGGTCCTATGGGTCCATACAAGTTGGTTGGGCCACATGTCAATATAATATAGAGCTAGGATTTCTTTCCAATGTAAAGGATCCATCTTAAATCTGAATCTATGTAAAAAATTAAATTAAGATGTAAATTTTTTAATGCTTAAAAGATGTTGAATTAAAATAGATTTAGACTGGTACTTGATACACATATTAATGCTTGATATTCTTTTCTTAAATTTTCTTTTTACTTTAAAGTGTTTTATTTTTTAATATTTTGATTTATAAACACATCATGTTGATATTTTTTAGTTTTTTTAAATATTATATTGTACCACATGTCATGTCAACATCAACATCAGACATGGATATTCTATATCTCCCTTACACTAGGTTGTACATCTATGTCTAGCGTCTAGCTCCTCTTGATGCAATAAATGACTTTTATCATTTTAATGCATCATACCTTGTAAGTTTTCAGGCTTAAGGTTTTGTATCTCTTGTATGTTTTCAGGCTTAAGGTTTTGAATCTCTATTTTGGATGACAAAGTGACTTGGTTTACCTTTCCAAGTAAAAGAGAGAGAGGGGGCATCGCTTTGGAAATAATGTGTACTTACCTTACTATTTTAGTAGTCTAAATTTCAATGTTTTTTTATTTTTTCGGGCAACTATTACCAGAGTTTGGAGCGTGATTGTTAACAAAATCACAATTTTTCAGTGTCCAAATCTTATTTTTTTAATGCATAAATCCATTCAGCACCCTTAAAAACCCCACGACACAGAACATGTATCGTAAACCAGTGAAATCTGCCAGTGCAACTATTTTTCTAAATTTCTGGCCAATTTTTAAATAAAATCTATCCAAAAAAATACCAAAATCTTATTTTTCTATTTTTCTAGACTAACTCCTATTTTATTATGTTTGAAGGCATTGGCCATCATCTCAAAGATTAGAATTCCTTCCTCTTATTAATAAATAATTTTTTATTATAAATAAATATTTTTTTATCCTATTAAACAATCATCTTTTAGGGATAGGGAATGTATCATATCATAGTACCCTGGTTTACCTTTCTGGGACAAGTAGATCACTTCAAAAGCACTAGACTGCACCTTATGTTTCACATCTTGTTCATAATTGATGATATGATGATACGAGTTATTTGCAGAGCATTAAAAGTATTTTCTAAATATTTCATGATATATATTATTTTGGGTGTATATTATTGTAATCTTAGCTTTACCTGCAATTGAGAGAATAGTATAGCATGAAATCCACATCATATCTTGCAATGCCACTTGACCTTGCCATATATTCAAACCAATTCGCCACAAGTGTTCTTAACCCTGGTTTACAGGGATTACCATCCCATGAGAACGATATATAAGAATCTAAAATGTAAGATGCACCTATCTAATCACACAAGAAACTAAAAGTACAAAATTCTCCACATGAGAACCTCCACACATCAAAGCAGCATTAAAATGAAGCCCAACACATCCCAGACATGAGAAAGAATTTTCTGGCTTAACTACCAAATGGCCTTGCAATCCGAACTGAGATTACAAGTAACTGAAGATAACATACATGACAAGTAGCCACACTACGTCCTTAAATTTAGTGCACTATAAGATACCCAAGTAAACAACAAACGCTGTTTTCCTTGTGAAATTGAGTGCGTGATACTTCTTGCATTCAGACTAGCAAGCATTTTCAGAATGCCTGCTGAGTTGGAAA
Organism: Picea engelmannii; assembly: GCA_009831015.1. NCBI lineage: Eukaryota > Viridiplantae > Streptophyta > Pinopsida > Pinales > Pinaceae > Picea > Picea engelmannii. The sequence continues at coordinate 88,137 of ML786321.1, read as the reverse complement.
CCATACAGAAATCTAACACCAATGCTTCAAACTGGTTTAACATTTATATCTTAATTCTGATGTCCCATAAATATAATTCTGTTTCTGGGACTCTCAATGTGAAAGAGATCAGGCGACATTCTTCTTGATAGCTGAATTCTGTCTCGGTAGAATCCACATAGACTGCTTCTGGCATCACAGAACAATATGCTCCGAAATCCCCGCAACCTCGAACCTTCAAATACACTGTTGAGGTGTTTTGATAGAACCAATATGCACTAATAGCTCCTCCAGAGTTGAACATTTTGATCAGTCCAATGGGAGCAAAAGAGATGTCGTTGGATAACCACTGCAATAGATGAAAAAATTTAGCGACTACCGAATAAGAGGTTCAAGGTTCAATCCATGCTCAGAGGAATAAATCAATTTGAAGGCAAGCAAAATCTGGAAGGCAAACATTAATAGAATAACCATACTTGGATGCAAATATAACCCTGATCACAATTACAAAAATGTGTCTCAGAACTAATACTAAAGCTGCTTCTCACTATCCTCTTAGTGCACATTACATTATTGACAGTTAAATATCATTGGTAGAATATGTCAAATTAGAATACCTGGAGCAAGGGGTCAAGACAAGTACATTACAAACTGCACAATCTTATCATACAGATCACAAAATGAATGACGAAACAAACATTGACCAGCAGAGGGGCTACTCTTGCATAAACATAGGATTCAACACTCCATTCCCACAAAGCAGTGTACACTGAATAGAAAACAATATAAAACAATTCTGTTAAGCCATCATTGACAACCTAAAATCTCAATGTTCTTAGAGTTGATAGACAAGGAAGATCCTATATTTTGAGACCTAATTGAAAATCAGAGAAACGAGAAGAAAAATCCGACATTGTCACCTTAAAAAAAAGACTAGAGAAATGGGAAGAAAATCCAACATTGCTACCTATCAGGTTATGGTTAAATGGTTACAGCGGTGGCATTTTCATTTTTAAGCCCACCGCCAGGATTCCAAATTCCAATACCTTGAATGGATGTGCATAGTGTCACCCTTCATCTAAGAGAGTTCATGGATAAGGGAAATCCAACAATGTCACCTATGGAGTTACAGTAGGGTAGGGTTCAATGGCACGGGCCGTGGCATTTCAAGCCACCCACCAGGCTTCCAAATTCCAATCCCCTCAAGGCTTGTGCATAGCATCACCCTTCATGGGCAGGTTGGGTTGGTTTGGGGTTTGCTCTTCATGGGCCGCTTTGCCCCACATTCCTGTGTAATAATAAAGCATGACTTTCAAGGAAAAAAAAATCAAAGTTGTCAAAAAAAAAAACTTACTTAAGAGAAACTTAAAACCAGCTTAGATACATGGAAATAAAATTTTAATTATTGTAGAAATAGTATCTCTTTTTATATGATAGTATTTCTATATATGTGTAAATCTGTATCTCTTTTTATTTCTCTATATAGCAGCTTTTATATGTAAATCTCATATCTCTCTTTCATATACATTGAGAATTTTTTTTTCCTATTTGTATCTATATTTGATCAACATTTAGGATGATTATTCTTATTTGTTATATGTATTATAATTTTGTTTTCAGTAGGTGTTACCCATGTGACAACATCTCTCCCATACTGGGTTGTAGAAGCGCCTTTCAGTGCAATGATGCTGTTCAAACTCACTTTAATTCTCTTTTAAGCCCTTATCAAGGAAGACATAATTACAAGTCTAATGTTCAACAACTTGCACTATACAAACCTTCAGAGGAACTATTGTGAAAACTTCATACTCCCGTGCTTTAAGAGTAATAGGTAAAGCTGCACCTTTAGGAAGACAGAAAAGCTCTCCTGCAATATGCCAACGAAAACACAAAGATTGAACTGGACATGACACCCATGAAAACTCCTCGATTTAATTTCATGAACAAGGATAAAAGTAGCAACTTTCATAAACTGATATCTTACCCTCTCTATGAGAGTATACAATGGAATCACCGTCCCAATTTTCATCTGCAATCTCTGGCAAATAATCTACATCCATTGAGCGAATGGCACCAGAAATAGTTTTGGGTTGGGAATCGTGAATCAGATTCTTTTTGTCAACCCTGCACCACCCAGCACCTTGACAGTTGAAGACACCAAGAACTCCAGTATGCTTGTTCAAATTCCAAAGTTTTAGGAGGCTACAGAGAGACAAGACAGAAGACACAATAAATCTTGCATGTCCTACATTAAAATTTAAAATGAAGATAGATAAGTTAACCATAACTAATAATGAATTTCCAGGATAAGTAAAGACTCTCTTACTTTGTCCCATCACGAGCTGGATCAGTAAACAAGCAATCTTTTGTGGGCCTTCCTGGAAGCTGTGCTCGTAATAAGGATCCATCTGGAAGAACGATCTTCTTCAACAAGTCAAAGTCATGTTCACCAGGTTTGTCACTGCCAATATCAATCCAAGTAAAAAACAAATTGTCATTAATTTAATATGGCAAAACTAAGATATTAATAAGCAAGAAACCTAACTGCCCCAGATAACCAGATTGGTTAAGAGAAATACGCTCCACAAAGAGAACAGAGGTCAAATGCACAAAGTAGAAACAGCTTAATCCGTCTTTCTATTCGATTGCAGTGTTCCTTAAAACCAAGGTGCAAACCAAAATGTAGTTACAAAGTCTTTGAAGGTGGAAACACATTGAGGTTTGTGACGAGTTTTCTGCTTCCTCTCAACGCTAAATAGATCCAGAGCTTAAGATGGATCCATGGTAAAAAAGAAATTTCTTTTTTTGTCTCTTGGAGCATTACGCATGCATGGACACATAAAGTACTGGACATCTCCCACCATCCAGGCTGTAGAATGCACCTCACGGCACAATTAGGACTAAAACCAATCAAAGAATTTACCTGACATAAATTGAGCATCCCCCAACAGCTCGGGCAGCAGCATGGTATTCAGCCATTGGATGAAGACTCTGTAACAATAAATAAATAAATAATCAGCTACTGTTCGTAGACTTGAACCTCAGAAAATAAACTTGGAAGTATTGACAGTAGATATTATAAGGGGAATTACATGGAACATATCCCAATCAGGCTGCATAAACTCTCCCAAGAAAACGCTATTGTAGGCTACAGAAGCAATATGAATGGTATGTGATGCAGGATCCCTTGGCCAGAAATCATCAGAGGCTCTTATGACAGCAGTCTGCTTGGAACTATATAAACAATTCAATACAAATTTGTTATTGTTATAGTCAAGAGGGAGAGAAAAGAAGTATCCTACTTACTAAAACAACTCCAAGTTCAACAAAAGGTCAGTCGGATTGGTCAGATTGTTTGTTAACTACAAGCAAACATATAAAATTCTGTAACAGTCGGATTGGTCAGATTGTTTGTTAACTACAAGCAAACATATAAAATTCTATAACACTAACCTGTAAAGACCGTCAGTGTTATGACTCATACAAGAAATTATCCCATTATCAGGGAAATTTCGAGCAATGGAAGCCTCCATTGCTTGATGATACTCTCTGGCCAATTTAACACGACCACCATGGCCTGCACCTAATGTCTCAATAATATTCTGGACGTCCACTTTGACACCATTAATGCCAGCGCTTGCTAGATACGAGTGGAGATCATCGTAAAATTGGAACACATTTTTGGGATGGACTAAGCCCAATCCATTTGCTTTTATGCATTCTAAGGCATCATCTGGTTGGTGATGAAGAATCCCCTGAGGTTCAACAGGGAAAGACAATTTCGAATTATAATGCTCCATTCCAGAAACATCAGGCTTAACTCCTCCCCAGTAACCAGTGATAGCATGCCAAACATAAATGTACCTGGAATCATACAAATTTAACATAAATTCAGAAAAAAGTAGCATTCCAAATCAACTATGGAGGTCAGTAGTCTGCATATACAAATGATAGTTTGAATATATCGACTAGTCAGTAAACAAAGAATGTAACTTCTGCATTCATGAGGAAAGAGCTAGAATGCAGGGTATAGAACATACAGATAAATAAAGAGCATAATCGAGTAATTCCTGATGGACAGCTAAAGTAGCTTACTTTAAATTGTAGCTCTCCTTTGCTTCTGTAACAATGTGTCTGAGGCCTAAAGCAGGATCTTCTTGTCTCTGACCAGTCTTTCCATCTTTTTGAAACTTATAATTTTCTTTTATATCTGTCAGCCGATTTGCAAAACTGAATTACGAGTCCATAAAATGATTAGAGTTCCATTAGA
>ML786321.1:40657-52549 GCA_009831015.1 Picea engelmannii | reverse complement strand
TTGTGAAGATTATGCTGGATATTTTACTGTTATTCTGTCATTTCTAGCATTTCAATTCTGTTCTGCATATTTTATATATCTGGTATCTTGCATATTATGAGGTCTTTGAGGTCAAGACTGCCTCAGAGGTTTTGGAGGGAGGACCAACAGTCAATTTTTTCATGATAAATTGCAGTCATATAAACATTAATAACAATCAGAATCTTACCTGTTGGTATATGGAGAAGAGAGGTTTTGATCCAGTGCATCGTAGAGTGCCATGATTGGAGAGAGAATATATTGGGATTCCACAGGGTGCAGATTCCCTCGAGGCTCCTCTTGAGCTGACTTCCACGTCTTTGCATGTTCACTAGATGTAGTTACTTTCCTGAAGGATATCAATATCCTTCCTTTTTGTCTCCTGGAGCAGAAGGACATGGGGGTTTTCTGCTTTAATTAGATCATGCATTAGCGAGAGCTTGTGTCGGCTCCCTAGTCCTCTACAATTCCAGGAGATTGTTTTTATCATTTAGAAGGCTTGGAGTTTCCCCCTTTATGGGGGTTAGATCCGCTCTGATTCCCGGTCTACCTTGTTTCTTTCCTAGCACGTTGGTCCAAAATTATTTGCTTCCCAAGTTCAATTTCCTTCCTGGCAGAAGCTTCCCTTTTGTGCAGGTTTGACTTCCTTCCGACTTTTCTGATGGGGGAAGCATGGTTATCTGAACCTGATTCTTCTTCCAAGATTTGTTGTGGATCTCCATCCTCAGGAGGAGAAGATGGGTGAGGAGGCGAAAGCGGTGCGAAGGGAGGAGGGATAGGAGACTCAGGGGGTTGCGTTGAAGTGGAGGGAGGCAGAGGGGCGATCTGCGGTTGCAAGGGGGGTGGCTCCACTTGGGGTGGCTCTTGGGACAAGATCGAGACGAAAGATTCAAGCTCTTGAGAGAGGTTTGGAGGGGGAGGTGTGGGGATAACTTTAGGATTCAGACCGTGTCTCTGTTGTTTTTTCTTTTTGGGTTGCTACCACTGCTCAGAGTTTTCAGTTGGACTTTCAGGAGGGGATTTAGGACAATGTTTCACAAAGTGACCATACTCATGATAGATTTTGCATTTGAAGGGAAGTTTCTCATAATCAACTTGTTGTAGATAGTTCTAGTTATCTAAGGTGAGATTAATAGCTTCAGGCAAGCCTTTTTCTAGATCTACTTCTACACAGATGCGTGCACAGGCTTGAAGACCATCTTTAGGTTCTGCTCAGTCTATGAACTTCCCAAGAGTATTACCTATATATCGAATAGTTTCATTATTCCAACAATGCATAGGAAGGAAGGGGAGGCGAACCCAAACTGGGACTGCATTAGGAATATCATTCTCAGGGTTGAAATCTGGGGTCCAGCTATTGAGATACATACCTCTGGAGCCCATGAAGTACGGTCCTCTTTTGAAGATGAGATCTCGATCTGATTTATCTTCGAAGAGAAAATAAAAGAAGCCTCTTCCACATAGAAAATGTGAAAGATTTCCTTTCAGATGGGGTTTCCAGTTTTTATCGATCCAAATTGCCATAGCTCGCGGAGTGGGCCAGATTCCCATAAAATGCCTGATGAGTGTCTATTCTGCAAATTTGAGGGCGAGGGTTCTAGAGATTCCTTAGATCTGAACCAAGGGGATTTGATCCATCTTTTTCACAAACTTTGGAGGGGTTTTCTTGTTTGCCTTGGGTAGAGAGGCGATGAGGGAGGCGAATGAAGCAACATCCTTGATGGAGACGGAGGGAGAGGGAGGCGGCTGGGAGATGGGGGGGCTCGAGGCCCCTCCTGGAGAGGAGGGCATGCGTGGTAAAGGAGAGGGAGGTCAGGGCGCATCAGGGAAAAAAAACATATGATTGAATATTAGAATACACACCTATGAATGAAAAATAAGTTACTTGTGCCTTGTGCTTGAATTTAAATTATGTATGTTCTTAACTAATGCAACTTCATATGTGTTATATGATTGTAAAATTACATTTGAATGGATGGATGGGTATATCATGTGCCTTTTTTTTCAAAATTTTGTCTAAACTAAGTGAAATTATTTAAATTGCATGTATGATTTTGAGGGTATTATGTTTCTTTAATTTATTTAATTGATATGTTCCTTCCAGTATTAAGTAATTGTATTGTCATGAACTTGAATCAAATATGATCATATCTTGTTGAAATCCCTCTCATGTTAGGTGAGTCCTTTTCTTCGGCCTTGTATGCTCAATCCATTATCCATTAATTTTACTTTGAAGGTCTCTTTTGTTGTTACATATGTGTGAATTTCAAGTTTCCAAAACTTATGTGTGCATTGTAGTGGATATATTGTGACTAAAGCAATAATATTGGATGCCTTAAATGTTAATACAATATTTTGAAAGTTCATTAGATTGACTTGATGTTGAAATTCATTTTTCATATGTGTTCACTGCTATGTTAATATGCATTTGAGTTTTCCAATTGTAAAATAATGCAATGTTTTCAAATTTTATTTAGAAAGTGATGTATGTTACTTCTTGCGTGTTTAGGTAGATATTTAGTATTTAATTCAACAATATACATACAGTTTAGGGGTCAACTTAACCAGTTGTCAATGTTGTTGGGAATTTGGTTAGTTCAATGTTAGTAGATTCCTTGTTTGATTCCCCCTTGTTGAGGCACACTAGTCTATGTCGATGGGTTTACAAGGGATACCATCTATAAATGTGGGAATCATCCCTTGGGTTTACCCTGAGGTTTTCCTTGAATATGTGTGTGTACGTAAGTATGAATCTGTATATGTATTATGTATTTATATATGTATAGCTTAGTGGGCTAGCGTATTGGTTGAGTGCTCTGAGCTTCATGTATACATACATACATACATATGTGTGTGTAGCCTAGTGGGATAACTTAGTGGTTGATGTTTTTGAGCTTCATGTAGAAGGTCTTGGAGTCATTCCTTCAGGTTGGTCGCCTATGTTGTGTGCCTTCTTTTATGTCTCTATTGAGTAAGGCATCATAATTAGTGCCAACATATTTACATTGGGTACCATCCGTGAAATGTAGGGATGTGATTGAAGGTTTCCCTCCAAGGTTTTCCTTGAAATTCGTGTCTATATGTGTTGGAGAACTTGTGTGCCTATAGATTTCTATCGTGCTTAGCCACAATGGTCACTACACTTTGATATTTCATATTTGTTTTTTAAGGACAATCGTGGTATGATGCCTAGGAAAATTTATATGTTTTGGCCTTTGTTTAATTTGCCTACATTATCCATTCTACACTATGTCATTGACATTATCATGTTACAAACCATAACTTTATCATGGCTAACTAAAGGAAAATTTCTAGGACTATGCTCGTATAGCAATTTGAAATGACATCTCCTACTTGATATGCCAATTTGATTTATTTATGTTGTTTGCTTACCTTTTTAAATTGAATCATGTAGATAAACTTCTCTTGTTCAGAATTTTGTTGTGCAAAGCATACATCTAAACTAAAATTTTGAACCTCGGTGTATTGGTGGAATGTGCTTACAACAAACCATTGCACCAACAACATTTGTGAGAATTTACACCCTCTTTTTGACTAGAGTAATAACATCTTGCTATGCCCAACTATAGTTCAAAGCCCTGTCTTCTGTGATGATTAGCTTGAATGTTTGAAGGAACATAGACCCCATAATTTGATTTAATGGTATGGAAATTCATGTAGTATTGTTGCTTAAGCATGTATTTAAAAAATTGTTTGGTTAAGGTCCATTGAGTTGTGGTCTAGCGATTGAGTTAGGGCTTAGCCAAGTGATAGAACTAGGTCCAAACCTTGGTGGGATTATATTTCTTGATGGTACATTAGTTTGATAGCTTTATTGTGTTGATAATGTGTTTGTGTTGTGTTAATATGGATGATTTTCATAGATCCTTGTTAATAAAAAAATGTTTCTCCCACCAAAGAAAACAAACTACTTGGTTCAGATTTTGTTGCTTGGTATTTGGACATTCTGTTGTGAAAAATAGAGAAGCATGCTTTAAGTTTTACCACAAACTTGCACATTTGGCATGAAATTTTCAAGCACCCGATGTATTGGTCAAATATGATGGCAACAAAGATTCATTGTCTTGACAACATATGTGGGAGTTTTGGCTCTATGTATGGCTACAATTCCATTAGTGCCAACTGCAATTGCAATAATGTTCTTATTTAGTGTCTAGCTTAGATGTTTGAGTGAGCTTAGACCCCAGATTTTGATGTTATGCTATAGCTCTTCTTGTTAATTTCAAAACCAACATAATTCTTTGCATGGTCTTGCTTTTGAGCATGTAATTAACACATTATTTAGTTCACATTTTCTTACTTAGTATATTAACATTCTCTTTTGAAAATAGAGAAGCATGCTCTAGTTCTTGTCATGGATTTGAAGACTCATATTAGAACATAATTGTGTTTGACTATGATCAATGCCAATAGAAACTTGAAGATAGGGCAACGATATCCACTTATTTATATTTAGTTCTAGTTTGATACCATTATTGCTTTAATGTTTTTTATAAACTTTCATTCTAGAACAATGGATAGATTACTTGGCATGCAAATGAAGTTAAGTTCCTTATGATTTTATTGCTATGTGCATGATTATTCTATTTACAAACACATTTATATGATTGACACATCCAACATTAATTGGCTATGAACATAAATGCTTTGGGAACCTTGATAGAGAAACATTGTTGAACGAACATGTTTTCCCAACATTACTATTTTGGCATGGCTTCACCGGAACTTGGTGTTCATATAAGGTAAGACAATTTCCTTTGTTTATCAAATCCATTTGATTTTATGTGAATTTTAATTGGATGGCTTATGTTTATTTGAAAATTCAATTTCTTTAATTTCAAGTTCTTGTTTGTCTAATTTGAAAAGTCTTTAGTGATAGCTAAATATATTCCATGTATGTAGTCATTGCTAGACAACCGAGATTAAGCATTCAATGAGTTTGTTGAATTGATTGTATTTCTTACAAATTCCTATTTTTGGGAAGGATTGAAACAACAAACTAAAATGAAACATTCTTATCCATTTGCAAACTCTGCCTTTGAACTTGTTATGAAACACTCTTGTCCATTTGCAAACTTTGCCATTGAGCTTATTATAGCTATAAGTGCTAGTTCCAAATGATAGACATAAAAACATGCAATTGTATGCCAAAGATTTCTAGTAGGGGCTAAGCTACCGTGCAATCTTATTTTTCATTGGTTTTTGTGGGGGCAAAAAATATTACTAAAGCTCTTTGATTTCTTTAATCGGTTTTTTTAAGAAAATAAAAAATAAAATTGAGATTGATATTGATATTTCTATTGAAAGATAGTGATGGGAAAAAAATTTCAAGGGTTTTGCCATTTATTTGTTACATAAAAATCAACAAATTTAAGAAGATTCTTGTTATCCTTGCAAGTTACACATACTCTTAATGGCATAGACTTTGCACCTCAATCCATCATATTGTAATAACATTTAGTAGTAAAGGGCGTGTTTCAATTCTTGCACTTACTTGTCAAATTAGTGTCTCCCAATCAACCTCAATTGTGACATATCATTAGCTTTTAACAACACTTATTTTTTATCACATCAATACTAATGAACCTCCCATAAACAATTGGGAATGTTAGAACTAACAATTATATGCCCTAGCCTTGTTGGTGGTTCCTAATGCCATACAACTTTCACACCACAAAAGTCACAATAGGATAGTTGTAAACAACAATGTTGTTATTTTCTCCTTCTTGTGGGTTGTGACACTGTTGATGGTTAAACTCTCTTTAGCACTTGGCCTTGATACCCTATATTTTTGTGCACAAGTGGTAGGTGCACATTGTGCACTTGACATTGTCAAGTAAGAACTAAACTAGACATCACTCTTATTTAATCATCATCATGCTTTTACTATCAATTTTTTATTGGAAACAACTCTTGGATGCTATTTTAACTCAATGTTGCAAAGTGATAAATAAATATATTTTGTTGTTATTGATTGACTTTCACTTATTAGAATGTGGATAGCACATCTAACTCCTCTTAGGAGTAAGTGCTACCAAGAACATTCCAATTATAATCCTTTGGCTAAGGGTTGTGTGTGAGGGGTATCTATTCCACCAAAGATGTCCACGATTTGTACATAAACCCAATTGATATCACAAGTTACTGGAAATACTTGAATCTCAATGACAACATTAGCAATTCTCTTCTTTTACCAACTCAACAACGCATCATTGACAATAAATAAATATTAATTTTACAATATGAATGCCTTATGCATAAATTCAAAGGTCATAAATACATGGATGCTACCTAAACCAATATTTATTTAAGAACAAAAGAGATCACATTTTCTAAGTATAATGATATTAAATAGGAGGAAACTTATGATTTACCTAAGTAATTATCGCAAGAAGGGTGCTTATTATTTATATTAAGCATTTATTTTTTATTATAAATTTGATGTTAATGAGGCCTTTGTTTACTAGCGAGATTCCCTGAATGTTAAGATGTCTATCAAGATTCCATTTTCATTATGATTAGTCTTATCTAATTTAACATATCAAAAAGAGACAATATTAGGTATGAATTTTAGATAAATTTAATGAAATATATATCCCTTAGACCTAACATTTAAGATATGAAAACTATGTATTATGTAATGAAACGAAGGAACTCTTACATGGACACATGGTGTCCATGTAAGAAGGTACTTTTTTAAAACATTTTCAAGATATCTTTATTTTTGAATGTATTCAAAAAAATTATTCAACATGGGTAAAGCACACGAGGAAAGGGGAATTTTTTATAAAATGTTTATCCAAACTATACAATTACTCTTCATGTATGATATTCCAAAAATCTAATTACAGCCTTGGCTTATGTTAAAGGTCTCACTTATACATGGAAGGTTGAAATAGGTATTATGTCATTAAAGATATATACATGGAAGGTTGAAATAGGTATTATGCCATTAAAGATATAGTTCATATAAGGAAGAAGTGGGGTTGAAGTGATAGAATTTTTTTCACATTACTTTTAAAATCATTATGAGTGTTGATGTTATGTCTTATAGATCCTTTATGTTGTTATTTATGCTTCGTATTACAAATTACTATTATAACAACATGTTTTTATAATGGAATTATATTATAAATTATAATATGATTATGTTCTAAATTATATAATATATATAAAAAATAAATTTTTATTTTTAGGATTATATTTTAAATTACAATAAGATTATGTTCTAAATTATATAATATATATAGATTATCTTCTAAATTATATAATATATATAGAAAATGAGTTTTTATTTCACATTAATACTTTTTTTTTTTTTTAGAAAATAATAATAAATAAGAATAGTCTAAAAAGAAATGACAAATAAGAATAGTCACCTTGTTTTAAAGAAATAACAAAATAATTATGATTCTACTTTCAAAACCCCCAAACCTTTTCTAGGGTGCTTAGTGCTTGAAAAATGACATCCTCCATGTATGCATTTGTTTTGGTGGAACTATGAATGTTAATTTGTTTTTTTATATTTTAGGTGATGATTGCTTTACATATCTTTACAAGTGAATGAACAATGAGATAGATCTCAAGACAAACTAATTTTGGATATGAATTGTTAATCAAAATGTCAAATAAAAACATTTAGGAAGGTACTCATATCACTAGTAGAAAACAACAATAAAATAAAGCACTATGTAATTCTCTAATATTATCGTTGTTATTTCTCCTTCGAAAATGAGTAAAGCATTTACGTGAAATGTTGAAAATGAATGAACTACCATGCCAAAAGACTCGATCAATAATATATTCTGTCAAGAAAAGTGATGCTACCAACATTATATTAAACCATCAATTAAAGTTGATTGAGTCAACATCAAGGAGGATGTAAACAAACAAAAGTGGGTGTTATTAATGGTTGCATTCAGAGATCAAGGGGAATTACTATGTTACAATTGATCTAATGGGATATATCATAATTTGGTAGAGATGTGTACATAATGCTTTGAATAAATTTGATTGAGATATGTACATAATGCTTTGAATGTAATTGAAGTGACACATAGCATCATTGTCTTCCATCTATCCTCTTTCTCTCTCTTTCATTTTTCAATTAAACCCAATATCTAAGCCTATAACTTTCATAAAATCCCCATTCTATTTTTTCTAAATTGTTATTCATCACTGCATCCAATTTTCATGAGGTGGGTTCTTTACACAAATGCAAATTCATGTTAAATTTGAAAGATCATTTGCTAAATTATATTGAGTATTTGTATATATGTTAGCATCTTTAATATTTGTTACTATTGGGAAGAAATGCATCAAATGATGGCAAAATATGAAAAAGTTTATCGAGGCTCCTTGAAGATAAAGGAGAAGACGAAGACATACAATGTCAAAATCGACAAGGGTTGTTGTAGCTTGAAAGGAATATAATCACAGATTAAGCTCAATGTCTTGTTATTGTTTGCAATTCATCAAAATTTAATTCCCAACCTACACACCATGATATTCACATAAAAAAAAACCAACAAACTCTAAAGAAGCCAAGAAAGTCTTCACATAAATAGGGCCACNAAAAAAAAAAAAAAAACAACATAAAAATGAAATTCACAACAAAATTATATATCATTATATTTAAAAAAATAACCCATTTAAAAATTGAAAGGATTAGTCCCAACCCAAATTGCATGGTAAATACCTCTCTCGGTGTTACCATAAAAACAAGCACTAGTCCCACTTGAGGCTCCCGTACCTTTACACATATGACGAGGCCGTCCCCGAGCTTTTTGTCTACTTTGAAAAGCTGACGCGGTGGGCCCGGTTAGCCCCTGTTACAAACCATCGGTCAAATACCATGTGTCCTGGCGCTTTATTTCCACTCCGGTGGGCCCCATTCATCAACTTTTAAATTAATAAAAAAATATATATTAAATTGTTGTTGGGGTGCTAAAAATATCTCCAATCTTTATTTGGTTTTGTTGCTGATGTGGAAAGCTTGAGTCCAATCACAACTGCTTCCCTCATGCCGCAGGTGTTACACGTTTCCTCCTCCAATTGGTATTTGAAGATATCGATGAGCTGGACAGAGGACCTCGCAACTAGTTGTGCGTCATAGATGACGTGGCGCACGAGCGCCCCCTTATCTTGGCAATGCTGCTACACGCACCGATTCCGTCAATCGGGACAAGCATGCCCCCTGCGAGGGCAAGAGGCCATGTGACACATCAGCAGATTAGATAGGTGCTACTTTTAAGAAAGTGTGCAAACTTTTGAAGCATTTGACGTGTCTACTGATTGCCTGCCTAGTCACCAACACCGCGTTCGCTTAAGGGTAATTTAGCACGCTAATGTATTGTTAAGACAGCCAACCAGGGTTGGAATCTTTTTTGGTGAATGTTGGTTAAGAAAATATACTAGCACAGCAGCAAAATAGTTGTTGGTGAAAAAGACTGAGAAGATGAAATGAATTTTTAAAAGAATATATTAAATTTTATTATCTATTAACAAATAAACTGTTGGGTTTAATTTATTTGGTGTTAATATTTTAATTTCTGTTAATCACTTACTTGGCAATCAGTTAGCTATCAAAGTAATTTTTAAATATGATTAGGTAACTGTAAAAAAGTAAACACATAAACTGATGTCTTTATAATAGCTAGGAAGTTAATGATTCAAATCACAGCTATTTATTTTGTATGACTACTAAGAATATTTCAGCCATATTTAATCTTGTCCATAGAAAACTTATTAAGCACTAAATCCCTATTAAATCTACCCATTGTCAATAGGTGTATGCGTTTCGGCGTAAATATTACCGTGAGACGATTTTATTAGATTATAAAATTATTATATCACTTTAATGTTTTAGGTTGCGAGAGTTTATATATCAACTTAATGTGTTTAGTTAAGTTGTGATGTTGAAATTATGGTTTGATATATGGTTGAAAATATTGCATATCATAAAATAGTTGGTGTTATATAGTATTAATATGAGAAAATTGTGCCCCCGGGGTGTAGAATAGTGGGTGATGGAGTGTACTCTTAATACACTATGTTATGTGAAGTCATCGATTCAAAACCCTCAACTTATCTTGTGTGTCGTGGGAGGGGTTGTGTTGGCATGGCTGGAGGTTATAGTGGTAGTAGTCGGAAAACTCGACCTCGTGTCACGCAAGTACGAGCCCGACTAGTTTCTGATTCCACCAATTGCCAAAAAAAAAGGGGAAATTGTACATTTAGAGTTCACATGTCGTGTTGATGTTATGACACACAATCTTTGTGGACAACACTTATATCCTTATACAACAAACGTCGAATAGCGAAAATCCATGCAACTTCATGCATGCAACAAAGGACCTTTATCCTTGGTGTCGTATTTTTGTCCACATTGCAAAGTTTGGAGGAGATTATCTTATGATGGCCACACAAGGTGAGGACTTTACTTGTCATGGGATGTGTAATCCAATCAGAGTTACATTGCCAAGTGTTTTTGTTATTATAAATGACCTACGAGAACTTAATCTACTTGATCTAAGGCAATCGATTTATATTACTTAAATTGGGAAAATCGTCACGATACATCCATCAACTACCTATGAGGACATATTAAATCAACTCCCTATGAGGACACATTAAATACCTTTGTCACTTCTCCTCGAGCTTATGCATCTTATGGCTAACGTCCCTAAAACATTAAGCTCATTAAGTTCATGTTGTTACTTCATCTTGCCCCACACTTTACACTACTATCATAATTGCTTGATCGTTCACTACCCTTGCTTGAGATTATGCCTCATATGGCTACTAGGAGAGTGGTAGTTACTGAAGAACCCTAAATTTGAATTATATGAGAGTGTGATAGTGGTGTTGCTCTAGATAGAGCCAGCATCGAGTGCTTGAGATTATGCTTCTTATTGCTAATGTGGAGGCTCATATTAGTCCTTGAAGAACCTCGAATTTGACCTTTTTTTTCTTCCAAATAGAGGTTTGAATTCCCCTCATGACTTCGTCTATAATTCCATGGCTTGCCATAGATGACCTGTTGTTAGACACTTGGGGGACCATACCTTTCAACAAATCCATGGTCCTCTTGTTGCATTGTGGAACGACCACCTTGCTAAGTAAACCCCAAGCTAGAGTGATTATCTAGAACTACCAAAGTTTGGACTTGAACTCAAGACCTCATCGAGTTAAGAAATGTCCAGAAGAGGGTGGTTTAACCAACTCACTTGCATGCCTAAGCCCAACTTCAAATTTGACTTACACGAGAGTGTGCTAGTGGTGTTGTTTCGAAAGGAGCAACAATGCCTTGCTTAGCATGGAAGTCTTTTTACATAAAATATAGTGATAGTTTTCATCGCCCTTAACCCCAACAAGGTGGACATCAAATATTGTACAAGGAAATATCACTCAAGGTGGTCATGGTTCCTCCCTTTTATTAGTGTTCACGGGGTAACACAATTGTGTCAACAAAATTGATAACAAATACAAAAAATATGCTATAAGTGTTGCACTGAATTTCAACAAATTGAATAGATTTTTAATTAAACACATTTTTTTTAAAATATCAGTTTATCATTTAAAACTAAATAACTAACAACTTAACACAAAAATATCCACTATGAATTGATCAAACCATGAATTTAGAGACAACATGTTAGCTGACATTAACGCAAGATCCAACTTAATTTTTTTTTAAATATCAATTTATTGTCATTTAAAACTAAATAACTAACAACTTAACACAAAAATATCCACTATGAATTGATCAAAGCATGAACTTAGAAACAACATGTTAGGTGGCATTAACGCAAGATCGAACTTACTGCGTTTGCACATTTTGGTGGCCATTTA
>ML786321.1:0-20215 GCA_009831015.1 Picea engelmannii | reverse complement strand
GGGGGGGCGTGGTTGGCTTTGCCAACATCAAGACCCTTCATTGGCGAGCCTGGAGGTTTTGGCTTTTTGGGAATATCCTATTCCCACCGCGCTCACGGCACGGCTGGCCCGCCGGTTGAACCAGGGCTTAGTGGGAATTATCTCGTTCCCTGGTCAATCAAATGGTTGGATGCGGGATCTACTCCACGAGGAGCGGTACGGACGTAGATGGTATCATCACGACCTCTCTTTCTGTACCGCTGGGGATGCTTAACACCACTTCGCCAACTGGCGTTACCTGTAGTGATTACTAGTGTCTCTCGGTGTGGTCAGCACTGGGTGTCTCCGAGCAGCGGGGCTTACACCCATTCACATTGGTTCATCCAAAGTTCCCGACCCTCATGCACGAATTTGGGGATGAGCCATCTTCCTATCAATCAAGGTTCAGGAGTCAACTGAGCATCTCAGCAGCGGGATTGAATACCCGAATTGAACCGGAGTTCACGCCGCCCACCCTGAAGAAATAGGAGGCGTGGGCCCTCCAGTAATTATGGTCGAAACATAAGCCAGCCACGGGTCGCGCGACAAAATAACACCCATAATGAAAATGCACACTCCTCCATGTGAAAGATTAATATTCATTGGAGCTTTTCGGTAGTACCTGTGACCAACAGCCATCAGCAGTCGACTCGTTGGGTTGGCGAGAGAACGTGCTTCAAGCCCAATTTCTGCCTCGGGTGGCACACCCCCCCCAAAAGCACCACCCGACGAATGGGGGGCGGGGAAAGCTATAGGCCTGAATTCCCTTATTTCCAAATGGGGGGGTGGGGGGGGGCACAAGCTCCCGGGGCACCTGATCTTGTAATTTCGTCGTTGCTCATCATTCCCGTTGGGCCGAAGCGTTTGGTGTTTTCTTCGGAGCCCTTTGTTCGCTAACCTATCGCGCCCATGATTGTATGGTAAGAGAAGGGTATGAAATAATAGTAAACGGAGCACACCGCGGAAAGATTCTGAATATGACAAGTCTCCCATGAATCCGAGAATAAGAAAATGAAGAACGAGAACGGAGCAAAATGATGCGTCTTTAGCTCTAGTTTTGGGTGAGCTTCTCCCTATTATGTTTGGTAATAGAATAGGGCGGCTTGCTCCAACCAACACTATACCTTTCGCTTCCTCCATAGAGCGTATGAATCCCCTGGGATGTAGATAGACTAGAGAGGGTAATAGAGATGTAGGAATAGGGATTATAGCGCCACTGGAAGAAGGAGCACCTGTGGGAACATCTCTATCGACGAACCATTTCAATAGTACGGGTGTTGTCGTGCCACGAGGCACAACCATGGAAGTAATTAAAAAGAAGAAGTTCTGCGGTTGGACCATCTGCTCTATTCATTCCGATGATTCTCGCTTCTCCAGATAAAATAGGAGACGTCATCCCAAAAATGAAGGTGTTCGCAACGCATACCGAAAGGATCGAAATTGACCATTAATTACTAGTTCGAGCACCAGGTCAAAAAGTAGTACACATAAATAATATTTTGATTATGGCATAGGGATAAAATTATGGGAGAAACATGATAGGAAAAATAGAGAGCTCCCGGATTACGGAAAGAGCCTTTATTCGTTGGCTCCAACTACTCCATCGTTGGAACCAGCCAGAAAGATGCGATGCAAGGTTATCCCACCCAAGTGATTACTTGACCGTTATCCCAAGCGCTTCCTTTCCCGACGTGCGTGAAGTACTCAATATTGGTTGGATGGCACAGGGCATGAGGTTAAGACTTATTACGTGATGGCCGGAACAGTAAAATACTTGAGGTGCATTCTTCGTTGTTGCACTTCATTATTAATAGGTCCTTTCAAGGCCCTCGCCCTTGGAGGTATTCGCGTTCCTCGCCCTCCTTCCTCGGGCGAGCGGTTCGTACCCTTCATGAATTATCTATGTAATTACGCTTTAGCGGACAATGCTGCTATTATATATGTAATTATGCATTCATGAATTATCTATGTAATTACGCTTTAGCAGACAACGCATATATTATATATGTAATTATGTTATTTCTGCCCTCATTATATATGTAATTACGATTGGTTTTTATTCTCTCTCTAGTTACTTTCTTCTACGTAATTACGTAGATAATATATTCTAAAGCAAATCTTTTAGACATGAGATAGTTCCCGATGGGCATTGCTTTGGTTCATTATCTTTCCTCAATTTCTTAACGCTTCCTCGTCCGATGCGGACGAGCCATCCTTCCTCGCCCCACTTATTGGTGAGACATTATTCCTCGCCCCATTTATTAAGCCTCGAGAGAGCCATCCTTCCTCTATTTTGGTTTCAATTCCAACCAAAAAGGCGACCGCCATTTCTTTCACTCGTATTATAGGAGGTTCTGGTTGATTCAGTCTCCTGCCCCTTCCCTATTTGCACGTTGTTCGCTCGGTTACCTCCATAGATAGCTAGGTGTTAGATAGCTAGGTGCTCTGTCTGTCATAAACATAAATGGTTTGTGGGATGATAGCGCTTTAATAGTAAGGTTTAGGTTCTCAGATGCAATGATGATAGCTTTAATTTAGAGATCGTGATTCAGATCGTGAAGAGCCAGACCCTACGCTAGCAGCATATCCAGCACCCGAACCATAAATAGCAAGAGCGAAGGCAGAGCCAGATGCAGATCCTACAAGGGTAGGTGCAGATCCTACAAGGACAGGTACACCAGTCGATTAAGTTGTTGACTAAGCGGTTGATCTCGATCCAGCAAATGATTATTCTGATGATCCACTTTCAGAGCCATAGCCAGCATAAGCAGCTGGGTATTTTAAATGAATTTCCATGTTTTTTTATTGAATCTTTTAGTCAACAAGTAAACGACTGCTACTCTATTTTTTTTTTTAAATAGAAAAAAAATGTATTACCACGATACGAAAGACACTAATTGATTAAAACGCTACAAAATTGAAATATTATTTATTTTATCAAGTCGTCAAAATACTTGCACTTGGTCTTACCCATTTTTTGTAACCACTTACACACGAGCATGAGTATTTAAACCTAGTAAAAACAATAATAATGTCTAGCTTTCACAATCCAACTAATCACCATTCATTAAATTTACATTTTTTTTACAATAAACAACTTGTAAATAAATCACTCCTGCTCTTTAAATTTAAAATACAAATAATAATCAACCCAAATGATGAAGTAATATAAATGATTCACTATCATTAGCAATGTTGGAATGTGAAACCTATGTCTCATATCGACTAATGATGGAATGTGAAACTTATGTCTCATATAGTCTTTAAAGGCAACTAACTATCCAAATACCATTATTGTCATTTACATTATTTAATAATTAATGATAGGGAAGAGGAAGTGTTAACGTGACAATGAAATTTGATTTGATAGAATTGAAAAGAGTATTATATATATGTGTGGAAGAGGGAGCGTTAACGTGACAATGAAATTTGATAGAATTGAGAGAATATTATATATATATATATATATATTTGTGTGTGTGGGGAAGAGGAAGTGTTAAACGTGACAATGAAATTTGATAGAATTAAAAAGACTTTTATATATATATATATAATTTTGATGTAGTTTTAAATGTTTAGATTATGATATTTTATATATAAATATATATTGATGACGATGATTAATGTTTACTAAAACTTAATATTAACATATATATAATATATATGTTAATATTATTTATAATAATATAAAGATTAAAACGTTTAAACTATAATTATATATATACATATTATATATAAATATATATATTTTTATATTATAATATATACGTGTTAATATTATTTATAATAATATAAAGATTAATATTATATATAATAATTTAAAAATATATAAATTATTATTATATTAATTTTAAAAAAATATAAATTTAAAAAATATTTGATATAAATAATATAAAAATTAATTATTATTTTAAATTAAATTAAAAATGCATACAATTTTACCAACCACGTTGACAAATGATAATAATGCTTTGAAAACAATGATTTAACCAACTACATTGACAAATGATAATAATGCTTTGCAAACAATGATTTAAGAACAATAATGACCCAACAACCTCCTTTTAGTTTTCATATATATTTTAAGGATTCATCTACATTTTTGTGTTATGTTTTGTAGGTCTTGAAAGCAATAAATTTCTTGGTGAGGTTTTTTCTCTTCAATTCATGCCTCATACTTCACTGAAGGGGTGTTTGTTGGTGGTTGTGGTTTTGTTCATGTAGGGTGGTTGTTTTTGCTTGAGAATTTCATTGGTACAACTCACAAGACATATATATTTATACATAGAGAGGATTCTGAGAGTTATGCATATGACTATGATCGTTGATATTTTTATTGTGAATGGGAAATTGATGGCCTCGGAGTAATGTGTGTTGTCCAACGTTCATGGGAATAGCACTTTGATCCTTGCTACAACGTTCATGGGAATAACACTTTGATCCTTGCTACACGAGTGGGGACAGTTAACAACAATGTTCTTAGGAACCATGTTAGATCAGAGCAAAAGCACCATATTTTTCATATTGGGTAGGTCAAGTGAATTCTACAAATTTTACAGGGAGCGAGTGCATCCCCATAAGTTGGCAGAAATCGAGTACATGCATACTCATACAATTTTTCAAAATATGCATCAATAAAATGTCCTCCGCAAATATTGAGATGAACCCTTCACAACCTTAAGCATGCTCTTTGAGCAATCTCTCTAAATAAACTTTGTTAATATGCTTTGACCTTGAAAACATTTAAAGGGGCAGTAATACAATAATATAGAAAATACCTTGCAACATTGATTTCAATAAAACAAATGCAACATGCTGCGATATAATGTCTCTGAAGATAATAAAAGAAATTTTACTCAATCTATGTAAACTTATCGAGTTTCCTTTGCCTTTGAGGTTTCTCATTCTCCTCAGAGGGTGTGCGAGTGCTTTAGCTCGTTCCTATAATTAAAATATGTCATTTCAAAAAAAACTAAATTTATTTTGGAGCCCAGTGTTTATATCATATGTCTCCATAAGCAGTTGGTTTTTTGAATAGCAGTTTTTAGTATATAGTGGAGGTTTTGCGTTCGTAGAGATTGTTCTGACAAGTTTAACAGTATGCCAAATCATGTCTGCGAAAAAACTGAATGGGAGTCTACCCCACCAATGCCAGTGCCCGAACAAGTCTACCACCAGATCCATTGGGTTTCTAACCCTGTAGCTATCAATTAACTTACCAAAAGAATTAAAAATGGTTTCATAACTACACATTTGGAAAAATAAGAAAAGAAAATAAAAAAAAAAGAATCTTATTTCATAGGTCAATGGTAACTTACCAAAAGAATTAAAAATGGTTTCATAACTACATATTTGGAAAAATAATAAAAAGAGTCATATTTCATAAGTCAATGGATTCATTTCATGTGACTTGGTTTATATAGAATTGATGGATAAAGTGTCTCCATTCAATATGTTTTGGGAGTTGTGAAATGGGGCTAATTCAATATGAACATATGTATGTATGGTTTTTATTTTATATTTGTTATAAAATTATTTTATCAATAGAGTTGTACCTTATAAGAAAGTGACACTCATATATAGTCATGTCAAAATTAATTTCAAACCTCGAATGAAGTGAAGGTTGCAATAACACTATCAATTTATTGACCAATTAGAGGTCATAAAAATACCAATTTTGTTATATTGAAAAATAAATTTTTTTATTTGTTATGTTCAACATTAAAATTTATACACATTTTTTAAGTTAACATAAAACTAATATGAAAGTCAATGCTAACGCATTGTTATATACTACCTTCGTGCATCCGGCAGTATAATAATACATCAAGAACTTCATTTTCTGCAAACATTTTTTTTTTTCATTATCCCTATGGGTCCTTTGAACAATAATTGCTAAATGGCCACCAAAATGTGCAAACGCAATAAGTTCGATCTTCCGTTAATGTCACCTAACATGTTGTTTCTAAGTTCATGCTTTGATCAATTCATAGTGGATATTTTTGTGTTAAGTTGTTAATTATTTAGTTTTAATTTAAAAAAAAAAAATTAAGTTGGATCTTGTGTTAATGTCACCTAACATGTTGTCTCTAAGTTCATGGTTTGATCAATTCATAGTGGATATTTTTGTGTTAAGTTGTTAGTTATTTAGTTTTAAATGACACTAAACTGATATTTAAAAAAAAATGTGTTTAATTAAAAATCTATTCAATTTAAATTCAGTGCAATACTTATAGCATATTTTTTGTATCTGTTATCAATTTTGTTGACACGGTTGTGTTACTCCGTGAACACTAATAAAAGGGAGGAACCATGACCACCTCGAGTGATATTTCCTTGTACAATATTTGATGCCCACCTTATCGGGGTTAAGGGCAATGAAAACTATCACTATATTTTATGTAAAAAGACTTCCATGCTAAGCAAGGCATTGTTGCTCCATTCGAAACAACACCACTAGCACACTCTCGTGTAAGTCAAATTTGAAGTTGGGCTTAGGCATGCAAGTGAGTTGGTTAAACTAACCTCCTCTAGACACTTCTTAACTCCATGAGGTCTTGAGTTCAAGTCCAAACTTTGGTAGTTCTAGATAATCACTCTAGCTTGGGGTTTACTTAGCAAGGTGGGTGTTCCACAATGCAATGCAATAAGAGGACCCTGGATTCGTTGAAAGGTATGGTCCCCCAAGTGTCTAACAACATGTCATCTATGGCAAGCCAGGGAATTATAGACGAAGTCGTGAGGGGAGGTCAAACCTCTGTTTGGAAGAAAAAAAAGTCAAATTCGAGGTTCTTTAAGGACTAATATGAGCCTCCACATTAGCAATAAGAGGCATAATCTCAAGCACTCCATGGGGGCTCTATCTAGAGCAACACCACTATCACACTCTCATATAATTCAAATTTAGGGTTCTTCAGTGACTACCACACTCTCCTATTAGCCAAATGAGGCATAATCTCAAGCAAGGGCAGTGATCGATCAAGCAATTATGATAGTAGTGTAAAGTGTGGGGCAAGATGAAGTAACAACATGAGCTTAATGTTTTAGGGACGTTAGCCATACGATGCATAAGCTCGAGGAGAAGCGACAAAGGTATTTAATGTGTCCTCATAGGGAGTTGATTTAATGTGTCCTCATAGGTAGTTGATGGATGTATCATGTCGATTTTCCCAATTTAAGTAATATAAATCGATTGCCTTAGATCAAGTAGATTAAGTTCTCGTAGGTCATTTATAATAACAAAAACACTTGGCAGTGTAACTCTGATTGGATTACACATTCCATGACAAGTAAAGTCCTCACCTTGTGTGGCCATCATAAGATAATCTCCTCCGAACTCTGCAATATGGACAAAAATACGACACCAAGGATAAAGCTCCTTTGTTGTATGCATGAAGTTGCATGGATTTTCGCTATTCGACGTTTGTTGTATAAGGATATAAGTGGTGTCCACAAAGATTATGTGGCATAACATCAACATGACATGTGAACTCTAAATGTACAATTTCCCCATTTTTTTTTGTGATTGGTGGGATCAGAAACTAGTCGGGCTCGTACTTACGTGACATGGGATCGAGTTTTCCGACTACTACCACTATAACCTCCAGGCATGCCAACACAACCCCTCACACGACACACAAAATAAGTTGAGGGTTTTGAACCAATGATTTCACATAACGGAGTGCCTTAACAGTACACTCCATCACCCACTATTCTACACCCCGGGGGCACAATTTTCTCATATTAATACTATTATAACACCAACTATTTTATTATATGCAATATTTTCAACCACACATCAAACCATAATAATTTGATTTCAACATCACAACTTTACCAAACATTAAGTTGATATATAACCATTACAACCTGAGTGGGCTTAATGGTTAAGAACATGTGTTTCCTCCTAAGAGATCACAAGTCCAAATCAAGAGGGGGGTAGGGTATGTATACCTCCATAGACTTTACCAGTGAAATCGTTGGGCAAAAGAGATCTCATACACCAATTTGATGTCTGGCTTGACCGTGACCTTAAAAATATATTATTATTATTATATTTTCTTAACAACCCTTGTTGACTGTCTTAATAATACATTAGCGTGCTAAATTTCCCCTAAGCGAACGCGGTGTTGGTGACTAGGCAGGCAATCAGTGGACACGTCAAATGTTTCACAAGTTTGGTACTTTCTTAAAAAATAGCGCCTATCTAATCTGCTGACGTGTCACGTAGCCTCTTGCCCTCGCAGGCGGCCTGCTTGTCCCGATTGACGGAATCAGTGCGTGTAGCAGCATTCCCAAGATACGGGTCAAAGGGCGCTCGTGCGCCACGTCATCTATGACGCACAACTAGTTGCGAAGTCCTCTGTCCAGCTCATCGATATCTTCAAATACCAATTGGAGGAGGAAACGTGTAACACCTGCGGCATGAGGGAAGCAGTTGTGATTGGACTCAAGCTTTCCACATCAGCAACAAAACCAAATAAAGATTGGAGATATTTTTAGCACCCCAACAACAATTTAATATATATTTTTTTATTAATTTAAAAGTTGATGAATGGGGCCCACCGGAGTGGAAATAAAGCGCCAGGACACATGGTATTTGACCGATGGTTTGTAACAGGGGCTAACCGGGCCCACCGCGTCAGCTTTTCAAAGTAGACAAAAAGCTCGGGGACGGCCTCGTCATATGTGTAAAGGTACGGGAGCCTCAAGTGGGACTAGTGTTTGTTTTTATGGTAACACCGAGTGAGGTATTTACCATGCAATTTGGGTTGGGACTAATCCTTTCAATTTTTAAATGGGTTATTTTTTAAAATATAATGATATATAATTTTGTTGTGAATTTCATTTTTATGTTGATTTTTTCTTTTAAATTTTTTGAAATTATTATTTCTTTGAACCTTGTCAATGTTTATCATCGATTTTACAGAACCATCTTCTTTATCTATGTGGCCCTATTTATGTGAAGACTTCCTTGGCTTCTTTAGAGTTTGTTGGTTTTTTATGTGCATATCATGGTGTTTAGGTTGGGAATTAAATTTTGATGAATCACAAACAATAATAAGACATTGAGCTTAATCTGTGATTATATTCCTTTCAAGCTACAACAATCCTTGTCGATTTTGACATTGTATGTCTTCGTCTTCTCCTTTATCTTCAAGGAGCCTCGATAAACTTTTTCATATTTTGCCATCATTTGATGCATTTCTTCCCAATAGTAACAAATGTTAAAGATGCTAACATATATACAAATACTCAATATAATTTAGCAAATGATCTTTCAAATTTAACATGAATTTGTATTTGTGTAAAGAACCCACCTCATGAAAATTGAATGCAGTGATGAATAACAATTTAGAAAAAATAGAATGGGGATTTTGTGAAAGTTATGGGCTTAGGTCTTGGGTTTAATCGAAAAATGAAAGAGAGAGAAAGATGATAGATGGAAGACAATGATGCTATGTGTCACTTCAATTACATTCAAGGCATTATGTACATATCTCAATCAAATTTATTCAAAGCATTATGTACATATCTCTACCAAATTATGATATATCCCATTAGATCAATTGTAACATAGTAATTTCCCTTGATCTCTAAATACAACCACTAATAAAACCCACTTTTGTTTGTTTACATCCTCCTCGATGTTGACTCAATCAACTTTAATTGATGGTTTAATATAATGTTGGTAGCATCACTTTTCTTGATGGAATATATTGTTGATCGAGTCTTTTGGCATGGTAGTTCATTCATTTTCAACATTTCACGTAAATGCTTTACTCATTTTCAAAGGAGAAATAACAACGATAATATTAGAGAATTACATGGTACTTTATTTTATTGTTGTTTTCTACTAATGATATGAGTACCTTCCTAAATGTTTTTATTTGACATTTTGATTAACAATTCATATCCAAAATTAGTTTGTCTTGAGATCTATCTCATTGTTCATTCACTTGTGAAGATATGTAAAGCAATCATCACCTAAAATATCAAAAAACAAATTAACATTCATAGTACCACCAAAACAAAACAAATGGATACATGGAGGATGTCATTTTCCAAGCACTAAGCACCCTAGAAAGAGTTTTGAAAGTAGAATCATAATTCTTTTGTTATTTCTTTAAAACAAGATGACTATTCTTATTTGTTATTTATTTTTAGACTATTCTTATTTATTATTATTTTTTACTAAAAAAATAAATATTAATGTGAAATAAAAGCTCATTTTCTATATATATTATATAATTTAGAAAATAATCTATATATATTATATAATTTAGAACATAATCTTATTGTAATTTAAAATATAATCTTAAAAATAAAAGTTTATTTTTTATATATATTATTTAATTTAGAACATAATCATATTATAATTTATAATATAATAGAATTATAAAAACATATTATTATAATAATAATTTGTAATACGAAACCTAAATAACAACATAAAGGATCCATAAGACATAACATCAACACTCGCAATGATTTTAAAAGTAAAGTGAAAAAAATTCTATCACTTCAACCCCACTTCTTCCTTATATGAGCTATATCTTTAATGGCATAATACCTATTTCAACCTTCCATGTATATATCTTTAATGGCATAATACCTATTTCAACCTTTCATGTATAAGTGAGACCTTTAACATAAGCCAAGGCTGTAATTAGATTTTTGGAATATCATACATGAAGAGTAATTGTATAGTTTGGATAAACATTTTATAAAAAATTCCCCTTTCCTAGTGTGCTTTACCCATGTTGAATAATTTTTTTTTGAATACATTCAAAAATAAAGATATCTTAAAAATGTTTTTAAAAAGTATCTTCTTACCATGTGTCCATGTAAGAGTTCTTTCGTTCCATTACATAATACATGGTTTTCATATCTTAAATGTTAGGTGTAAGGGATATATATTTCATTAAATTTATCTAAAATTCATACTTAATATCATCTCTTTTTAATATGTTAAATTAGATGAGACTAATCATAATGAAAATGAAATCTTATAGATATCTTAGACATCCATTATATAATACATAGTTTTCATATCTTAAATGTTAAGTCTAAGGGATATATATTTCATTAAATTTATCTAAAATTCATACTCAATATTGTCTCTTTTTAATATGTTAAATTAGATGAGACTAATCATAATGAAAATGAAATCTTGATAGATATCTTAGACATCTTAACATTCAGAGAATCTCGCTAGTAAACAAAGGCCTCATTAACATCAAATTTATAATAAAAAATAAATGCTTAATATAAATAATAAGCACCCTTCTCGCGATAATTACTTAGGTAAATCGTAAGTTTCCTCCTATTTAATATCATTATACCTAGAAAATGTGACCTCTTTTGTTCTTCAATAAATATTGGTTTAGGTAGCATCCATGAATTTATGACCTTTGAATTTGTGCATAAGGCATTCATATTGTAAAATTAATATTTATTTATTGTTAATGATGCGTTGTCGGGTTGGTAAAAGAAGAGAGTTGCTAATGTTGTCATTGAGATTCAAGTATTTCTAGTAACTTGTGATATCAATTGGGTTTATGTACAAATCATGGACATCTTTGGTGGAATAGATACTCCTCACACACAACCCTTAGCCAAAGGATTATAATTGGAATGTTCTTGGTAGCACTTACTCCTAAGAGGAGTTAGATGTGCTATCCACATCCTAATAAGTGAAAGTCAATCAATAACAACAAAATATATTTATTTGTCACTTTGCAACATTGAGTTAAAATAGCATCCAATAGTTGCTTCCAATAAAAAATTGATAGTAAAAGCATAATGGTGATTAAATAAAAGTGATGTCTAGTTTAGTTCTTACTTGACAATGTCAAGCGCACAATGTGCACCTACCACTTGTGCACAAAAATATAGGGTATCAAGGCCAAGTGCTAAAGAGAGTCTAACCATCAACAATGTCAAAACCCACAAGAAGGAGAAAATAACAACATTGTTGTTTACAACTATCTTATTATGACTTTTGTGGTGTGAAAGTTGTATGGCATTAGGAACCACCAACAAGGCTAGGGCATATAATTGTTAGTTCTAACATTCCCAATTGTTGATGGGAGGTTCATTAGTATTTAAGTGATAAAAAATAAGTGTTGTTAAAAGCTAATGATATGTCACGATTGAGGTTGATTGGGAGACACTAATGTGACAAGTAAGTGCAAGAATTGAAATATGTCCTTTACTGCTAAATGTTATTACAATATGATGGATTGAGGTGCAAAGTCTATGCCATTAAGAGTATGTGTAACTTGCAAGGATAACAAGAATCTTCTTAAATTTGTTGATTTTTATGTAACAAATAAATGGCAAAACCCTTGAAAATGTTTTCCCATCACTATCTTTCAATAGAAATATCAATATCAATCTCAATTTTATTTTTTATTTTCTTAAAAAAACCGATTAAAGAAATCAAAGAGCTTTAGTAATATTTTTTGCCACCACAAAAACCAATGAAAAATAAGATTGCACGGTAGCTTAGCCCCTACTAGAAAGCTTTGGCATACAACTGCATGTTTTTATGTCTATCATTTGGAACTAGCACTTATAGCTATAATAAGCTCAAAGGCAAAGTTTGCAAATGGACAAGAGTGTTTCATAACAAGTTCAAAGGCAGAGTTTGCAAATGGATAAGAATGTTTTATTTTAGTTTGTTGTTTCAATCCTTCCCAAAAATAGGAATTTGTAAGAAATACAATCAATTCAACAAACTCATTGAATGCTTAATCTCGGTTGTCTAGCAATGACTACATACATGGATTATATTTAGCTATCACTAAAGACTTTTCAAATTAGACAAACAAGAACTTGAAATTAAAGAAATTGAATTTTCAAATAAACATAAGCCATCCAATTAAAATTCATATAAAATCAAATGGATTTGATAAACAAAGGAAATTGTCTTACCTTATATGAACTCCAAGTTCCGGTGAAGCCATGCCAAAATAGTAATGTTGGGAAAACATGTTCGTTCAACATTGTTTCTCAATCAAGGTTCCCAAAGCATTTATGTTCATAGCCAATTAATGTTGGATGTGTCAATCATATAAATGTGTTTGTAAATAGAATAATCATGCACATAACAATAAAATCATAAGGAACTTAACTTCATTTGCATGCCAAGTAATCTATCCATTGTTCTAGAATGCAAGTTTATAAAAAACATTAAAGCAATAATGGTATCAAACTAGAACTAAATATAAATAAGTGGATATCGCTGCCCTATCTTCAAGTTTCTATTAGCATTGATCATAGTCGAACACAATTATGTTCCAATATGTGTCTTCAAATCCGTGACAACAACTAGAGCATGCTTCTCTATTTTCAAAAGAGAATGTTAATATACTAAGTAAGAAAATGTGAACTAAATAATGTGTTAATTACATGCTCAAAAGCAAGACCATGCAAAGAATTATGTTGGTTTTGAAATTAATGAGAAGAGTTATATCATAACATCAAAATCTAGGGTCTAAGCTCACTCAAACATCTAAGCTAGACACTAAACAAGAACATGATTGCAATTGCAGTTGGCACTAATGGAATTGTAGCCATACATAGAGCCAAAACTCCCACATATGTTGTCAACACAATGAATCTTTGTTGCCATCATATTTGACCAATACATCGGGTGCTTGAAAATTTCATGCCAAATGTGCAAGTTTGTGGTAAAAATTAAAGCATGCTTCTCTATTTTTCACAACAGAATGTCCATATACCAAACAACAGAATTTGAACCAAGTAGTTTGTTTTCTTTGGTGGGAGAAACACTTTTTTATTAACAAGGATCTATGAACATCATCCATATTAACACAACACAAACACATTATCAACACAATAAAGCTATCAAACTGATGTACCATCAAGAAATATAAGCCCACCAAGGTTTGGACCTAAGTCTGTCACTTGGCTAAGCCCTAACTCAATCTCTAGACCACAACTCAATGGACCTTAACCAAGCAATTTTTTAAATACATGCTTAAGCAACAATACTACATGAATTTCCATACCATTAAATCGAATTATGGGATCTATGTTCCTTCAAACATTCAAGCTAATCATCACAAAAGACGGGGCTTGGAACTATAGTTGGGCATAGCAAGATGTCATTACTCTAGTCAAAAAGAGGGTGTAAATTCTCACAAATGTTGTTGGTGCAATAGTTTGTTGTAAGCACAGTCCACCAATACACTGAGGTTCAAAATTTTAGTTTAGATGTATGCTTTGCACAACAAAATTCCAAACAAGAGAAATTTATCTACATGATTCAATTTAAAAAGGTAAGCAAACAACATAAAAAAATCAAATTGTCATATCAAGTAGGAGATGTCATTTCAAATTGCTATACGAGCATAGTCCTAGAAATTTTCCTTTAGTTAGCCATGATAAAGTTATGGTTTGTAACATGATAATGTCAATGACATAGTGTAGAATGGATAATGTAGGCAAATGAAACAAAGGCCAAAACATATAAATTTTCCTAGGCATCATACCATGATTGTCCTTAAAAAACAAATATGAAATATCAAAGTGTAGTGACCATTGTGGCTAAGCACGATAGAAAGCTACAAGCACACAAGTTCTCCAACACATATAGACACGAATTTCAAGAAAAATCTTGGAGGGAAACCTTTAATCACATTCCTACATTTCACGAATGGTACCCAATGTAAATATGTTGGCACTAATTACGATGCCTTACTCAATAGAGACATCAAAGAAGGCACACAACATAGGCGACCAACCTGAAGGAATGACTCCAAGACCTTCTACATGTAGCTCAAAAACATCAACCACTAAGCTATCCCACTAGGCTACACACACACACATATGTATGTATGTATGTATGTATGTATACATGAAGCTCAGAGCACTCAACCAATACGCTAGCCCACTAAGTTATACATATATAAATACATAATACATATATAGATTCATACTTACGTACACACACATATCCAAGGAAAACCTCGAGGTAAACCCAAGGGATGATTCCCACATTTATGGATGGTATCCCTTGTAAACCCATCAACATAGACTAGTGTGCCTCAACAAGGGGGAATCAAACTAGGAATCTACTAACATTGAACTAACCAAATTCCCAACAACATTGACAACTGGTTAAGTTGACCCCTAAATTGTATGTATATTGTTGAATTAAATACTAAATATCTACCTAAACACGCAAGAAGTAACATACATCACTTTCTAAATAAATTTTGAAAACATTGCATTATTTTACAATTGGAAAACTCAAATGCATATTAACATAGCAATGAACACATGTGAAAATTGAATTTCAACATCAAGTCAATCTAATGAACTCTCAAAATATTGTATTAACATTTAAGGCATCCAATATTATTGTTTTAGTCACAATATATCCACTACAATGCACACATAAGTTTTGGAAACTTGAAATTCACACAAATGTAACAACAAAAGAGACCTTCAAAGTAAAATTAATGGATAATGGATTGAGCATACAAGGCCCAAGAAAAGAACTCACCTAACATGAGAGGGATTTCAACAAGATATGATCATATTTGATTCAAGTTCATGACAATACAATTACTTAATACTGGAAGGAACATATCAATTAAATAAATTAAAGAAACATAATGCCCTCAAAATCATACATGCAATTTAAATAATTTCACTTAGTTTAGACAAAATTTTGGAAAAAAAGGCACATGATCTACCTATCCATCCATTCAAATGTAATTTTACAATCATATAACACATATGAAGTTGCATTAGTTAAGGACATACATAATTTAAATTCAAGCACAAGGCACAAGTAACTTATTTTTCATTCATAGGTGTGTATTCTAATATTCAATCATATGTTTTTTTTCCCGGATGCGCCATGGCCTCCCTCTCCTTCACCACTTATGCCTCCTCTCCAGGAGGGTCCTCGCCCCCCCCGTCTCCCAGCCACCTCCCTCTCCCTCCGTCTTCGTCAAGGATGCTATTGCATTTGCCTCCCTCATCGCCTCTCTACCCAAGGCGAACAAGAAAACCCCTCCAAAGTTTGTGAAAAAGCTGGATCAAATCCCCTTGGTTCAGATCCAAGGAAGCTCCAAAACCCTCTCCCTCAAATTTGCAGAACAAACACTCATTAGGTAGTTTACGGGAATCTTGCCCTCTCTGCGAGCTCCGCGGGCTATGGCAATTTGGATCGATA
This sequence comes from Picea engelmannii, assembly GCA_009831015.1. NCBI lineage: Eukaryota > Viridiplantae > Streptophyta > Pinopsida > Pinales > Pinaceae > Picea > Picea engelmannii. The sequence goes on along the minus strand of ML786321.1, from coordinate 3,981 downwards.
AAAACTGGAAACCCCATCTGAAAGGAAATCTTTCGCATTTTCTATGCGGAAGAGGCTTCTTTGCTTTTCTCTTCGAAGATAAATCAAATCAAGATCTCATCTTTAGAAGCGGACCGTACTTCATGGGCTCCAGAGGTATGTATCTCAACAACCCTGAGAATGATATTCCTAATGCAGTCCCAGTTTGGGTTCGCCTCCCCTTCTTTCCTCTACATTGCTGGAATAATGAAACTATTCGATCTATAGGTAATACTCTTGGGAAGTTCATAGACTGAGCATAACCTAAATATGGTCTTCAAGCCTGTGCCATCCCCACGCCTCCCCCTAAATCCATCCCCACGCCTCCCCCTCCAAACCTCTCTCAAGAGCCTAAATCTTTCATCTCGATCTTGTCCCAAGAGCCACCCTGAGTGGAGCCACCCCCCTTGCAACCGCAGATCACCCCTTTTCCTCCCTCCACTTCAACGCAACCCCCTGAGTCTCCTATCCCTCCTCCCTCTGCACCGCTTTCACCTCCTCACCCATCTTCTCCTCTTGAGGATGGAGATCCAGAACAAATATCGGAAGAAGAATTAGGTTCAGATAACCATGCTTCCCCCATCAGAAAAGTCGGAAGGAAGTCAAACCTATACAAAAGGGAAGCTTCTGCCAGAAAGGAAATTGAACTTGGGAAGCAAACAACTTTGGACCAGCATGCTAGGAAAGAAACAAGGTAGACCAAGAATAAGAGCGGATCTAACCCCCATAAAGGGGAAAACTCCAAGCCTTCTAAATGATAAAAACAATATCCTGGAATTGTAGAGGACTAGGGAGCCGACACAAGCTCTCGCTAATACATGATCTAATTAAAGAAAAAAACCCCCATGTCCTTCTGCTCCAAGAGACAAAAGGAAGGATACTGATATCCTTCAGGGAAGTAACTACATCTGGCGAACATGCAAAGGTGTGGCAGTCAGCTCAAGAGAAGCCTCGGGGGGAATCTACAACATATGGAATCCAAATATATTCTCTCTCCAATCCTGACACTCTACGATGCACTTGATCAAAACCTCTCTTCTCCATATACCAACAGGTAAGATTCTGATTGTTATTAATGTTTATATGCCTGCAATTTATCATGAAAAAATTGACTGTTGGTCCTCCCTCCAAAACCTCTGAGGCAGTCTTGACCTCAAAGACCTCATAATAGTTGTAGACCTCAACACTACCCTCCACCCTAAGGAAAAAAAGGGGGTTCTCGAGTACGGGTCCCCACTCATGAGCATCTCGAGGATCTTATATCCTCTTTTCACTTACTTGACATAAATCCCTCTAACATCCACTTCACTTGGTTAAACAAAAGGCTAGGGTCGGGGCACATCATTACTTGCCTGGATCGGTTTCTCTAAAGCATCTCCTTCGTTGATGAATCCTTTTCACCCTCCTCTCTCATTCTTCCCCAGACTGGATCTGACCATAGAACTATCACCCTTACTCTCCCCCCCCTGATAATCTTGGCCCCATCCCCTTCAGATTCAACCCCATTGGATTTTAGATCCAAGATTTTTTGATATTGTTTCAGATGTCTGGAACTATTGGATTCAAGGCTCTCCAAACTACATCTGGGAACATAAATTAAAAAGAGTCAAAACGACCCTCAAACACTGGGTGAAAAGCAACAAAGAAAAAGAACAGGAAGCAAAAAATAGGAAAATTAAGGAAATGGAAGAAAACAGATTGGCATTGGAAGAGGGACCTACCACTCACTCTCTCCTTCTCAAAGAACAACAAGACTTCATTGACTATCAAAAAATCCTCCATGAGGAAGAGGAAACTTGGAGGCTCAAATCTCGAAGTCTCTGGCTAAACTCAGGAGACAAAAACACGATATTCTTTCAGAGACAAACCAAAGCTAGACTCTGGAAGAATAAGGTGAAGGAGATCACAAAAGAAGATGGAACAAAAATAGATGACTTCCAACAAATTCAAACAGAAGCCAAACTTCATTTTGAATGACTTCTAACTGAGGACAACATTGTAGACCTCAACATACAAGAAGATTTGTTGTTAAACATTATGAACGTCGTTAGCCAGGAGGATAACGCCAAGATAAACCAGGAATTTACAGAAAAAGAACTCCATGAGGCCTTGTTCCAACTCCACCCATAAAAAGCTCCAGGACCAGATGGCTTCAGCGCTCATTTTTATAAAAAATGTTGGCATATAATTAAAAGAGACCTCCTGAGGATGATGCAGGATGTTCAGAAATCTACAAAGCTGGGGGGCAGTACAAACTCCACCTTCTTGGCCCTTATTCCAAATGACTCCAACCCTTCCTCCTTCTCTATATTTAGACCCATTTCCCTATGCAATGTCTCCTACAAACTCATCACTAAAGTCATTGCCAATAGGATCAAGCCTCTCCTGCACAAGTTCATCTCTCCAAATCAAAGTGGCTCTGTTGAAAACAGACAAATGATTGAAAAAATCATATTGGTTCAAGAAGCCATACACTCCAGCAGGGAATGAGGCGATCAAGGAATGATCATCAAAATTGATATGGCCAATGCCTTTGACAGGGTGAGGCACACCTTTCTATTTGCAGTATTGAAAAAATCTAGTTTTAGCTCATAATTTATAGTGTGGATCTCAACATGTGTCTCAACGCCTTGGATAGCTCATTTGATCAATGGACGCCCAACAAGCTTCTTCAAAAGCTCCAGAGGGCTAAGGCAAGGTTGTCCACTTTCCCCCCTCCTATACATAATCATGGCAGAAACCCTTGGTAGGCAACTGGAAAAGGATCGAACCTCCAAAGCCATCCCTAACATCAAAATATCTTGAGGAGCAAAGAGAATCAATCACTCTCAATTTGTTGATGACACTCTCCTCATTGGAGGTGCCTCCATCATCATGGCTAAAAGATTCAAAACTACTCTGGAAAATTTCACTTAAGCCTCTAGAGCTCTCATAAATAGCGCCAAATCCAATGTCTATGCTTGGAACCAAATTCTTGACAAGCTCAAAAAAAAAATGGACCATTGGGGAGCCTTTTGGCTCAATTTGGCAGGTCGAACTGTGCTAATAAAATTAGTTCTCTCCGCTCTCCCCATCTTTCAATTCTCCTCTCTTCTTTCTCCTTAGAATGTTAGATCTCCAATCTCCAGTCTCCTTCGCCTCTTTCTCTAGGAAGGAGGGAAAACAGACACACAAAAAAGTCATCTTATCAATTGGGATATTGTAAAGCATCCTAAGGAAAACAAAGGTCTAGGCATCAAGGATCCTGCCCTTTCCAACTTGGCAATGGGATAATTTTTTTTATGGAACCTTGTTTCAGGAAGAAATGATTGGTGGAAGCGAATTCTTATAAAGAAATATCTAGCCGGGGACAGACTCGGATGTTTAGACCAACATCACTCCCTGGACAGTGGATTGCCAATAGGGAAGCTTCTTTCTACCTCCATTCCTCTCATCCAAAGTCAGCTCACCTGGATCCATGGAAATGGTCAAAAGATTCTTATAGGGGAAGATAACATCATGGGTAAGAAACCTCTCTAGCATCATATGCATCAGTGACCGCTTATCAATTGCCTCAACTTGCAAGGAAAAAAATATATCTCGGATATCTCCTCCTGGAGTACAGACACGAGAGACTGGTTAGGATGGAATTTGCAAAATCTACCAAGCAATCTCCAAGACACATCCCATCAGCTACAAATCCTTCTAAGAGGTTGTGTTGTTAAGGTCCTAACCCGCACATAGGTAGATCAATGTATTCGGATGTAATAAAGGTCAATATTAATAAGACCTTTCAATAAAATAGAATAAAGCGGATGTAAGAAGACCTAATAGAAGCTTCCACTTCTAGAAGGATATTCCTCTAGATGCTTCTCTTAATAGACATATTTAGTATAAATAAGGGGCGAGGGTATGTGAACCCTAGCTTGGAGATTATTGTAACAGAGCGCTGCTCGACTGGAGGTTGCCCCCTCGAAGAGGCCT
>ML786320.1:226653-238177 GCA_009831015.1 Picea engelmannii | reverse complement strand
CACCGTGTATCCTCCGAAACCTGAAGTCCTGGGAGGACGGTGCTAGTTCACGCTCCCCAGACGTGTGATGAGGACTGTCAGTTGCCTACTAGGGAAGTTTGGTCGAGTGAGCGACACTTCCACTTACGAGTTCTATTTGGAGTAGCTCAGTATAGCTAACGCTCCAAGATAGTCTAGCAGAGGACGGATAGGATGGTGTTGGAAGTAGGTTAGGAAGGAAGGATGAGTAGATAGTTGAGACTTTATGGGGATCTTCCATGTGATGGGAGTTGAAAAAAAAAAAATGTGTATATATGAATATTCATCATGATGTAGCTGAATCACAGTTTTTTAAAATAAAATTATTAAACCGGACAATTGAGATTAAAGAAATCTTTCAACAATTAATGATTGTTGTCTTTTATGAAAGACTAGCATTGCTGCTTGGATTGAATGCATACATTATTAAAGAATGACAGTTTGATTATTAGTACATGCACGAGGTTTACATGTATTAGCTACACATGCATTCCTTGTACATATACAATAGTATGTATGGACTTCTTGATTTACTTACTGATATTGTCAAGTTAATTGCTGTGAATGTATGAACCATGCCTTTTCATTGTAACATCATACGCCTTAACTTCGGGACGAAGTTTCTTGAAGGGTGGGTGTATGTAACGACCCTAATTGAATAAATGATTAAAGATTTCAAAGAAAAAAATCAGTTAAAGGAAAATAAGCATGATTAACTGTGTAATAATCAAACTGAAGAGTTCATTTAATGAACTGTGATAGAAATTAAGGAAAAATAAATAAAATAATGTAAGAAGAGGGATGGCATGGGATTCCAAGGGTGGCGTATGCAGGGCAAGAAGCCCAGAAATCCCGAGAAGATAAGGAACGTTAATAAAAACGGAGAAGGGAGGACGGGAAGTTGGTGGAAGGAGTGAATGCGAGTTGGTAGGGAGGAATAAGGCGGGGAACGAGGGGGATGTGTGGGCCATTCGGAGGCAGGATGGACGCAGGAAAAACGATCTTTTGCCATTTTTTCTCATAGTGAGCCGAGAGCTGGATTGTGGGTCGTGTGTGCTCAGAGAGAGACACAGGACTTACTGTTTGTATCTTATTGATCAGGGAGGCATGTGTTGCTGGAGGTTTTGGGCTCGGGGGCCAGGATATCCGTAGATATCTTGGAGCTAGGTCGTTTTCCTAGTTGGTTGGGTGGACGGTAGATTTGGGCAGTTATTTTGTGTTTATGGCAGGTCTGGACTGAGTAGCAGGGCGGCAAGACAACAAGACAGCAAGGCAGCAAAGAGGCAACTGAAATTAGCATCAGATCCAGGTACTTGGTTAAGTTTGAATTTATTTCTTTCTGTTATCATTTCAGTATTTATTGAGAATTCTAAACTGCTATAGTTGCTGTCATAGAACTCAATATTATGTTAGGATGTTGTTCTTTCAGTTTACTTAATCAATGCTTATGGATTATTTCTGTCTTCCATGAATCCAGTATTTGATGACAAATCTAAGTTGTTAAGGTATCTGTTATCCCAAGTCGGCATTAGGCTATGAAATTATTGCTTCAGTTTACTTAAATAAAACGTTTATTAAGTTGCTTATAAAATAGAGGAGGCACAAAATATATTGAACCATTACAGTGTCACGTAGAAAACAGATCTGAGCCGTTAGATCCCAGGCGGATACCCGACCGTCGTTAGATCTCAGGGAAGGTGCGAGCGATTTAACCCTTCGACACCATCAAGTCCAGGCACCATCGGGATATCGGACTTCGACGTTTATAGAGGCATGAGTCCCATACCCTTTGAAATCGCGAATACCGATTTCCCGATTCGATCGGGACCGTTGATCGATCGACGGGATACGTGGCACAGGACCTCGGGACTTCGGGGTTTTCAATATCGTGAACCACTGGTATCGTGGATTTGCGATCCGCGAAATCCCGATGGCGACGTGGTAGCTCGATCCCGGGTGTTAATGGGATACACGTGGCGCCATAGCGTCAGATCGTGTTTTCGGCGCTCGGAGGTTTGTGGGAGGAGTGAACATCGACACTAAATGGCCGATTTTTCGACCGGGAAATTCCCGACAGAGATGGAAGCGTTGACCCTTGACCATCGGGGTTCGGGACTTGGGAAGGTCCTGTGCATGGTGCAACAGGGCTCGCGAACTCCCGACCGACGATTTCCCGATTTCCACAAGTATGTGGGTCCAAGCCATTAAACATCGCGAGTAGTGAAATCCCGACGGAAGAAGTTCCGAAGGCTGACGATGGTTGATGTTATTGTCTCAGTGAGGAATTAATTTGTTTATGATTAAAAAAAAAAAAAAAAACAAAAAACAAAAATGATATTTGGAATTTTTAGGTTGTTACAGGAATGATGATTCTCAATTTCCCCTTGGAAATTTGGAGCCAATGCCTTAAAATTTCGACCCCGTGATTGATTAAGGTGGTTTTCCTATAGAGGAACAAATCCCTCCAAGTTGGTTGGAGGGTACCACTATGTCAACTACACCAATTTTCAATTCCATCCTCCTTATCCAGCCTATGACATCTTTGGGAGGTTGTGTGATAGAGGGAAAAATTCCTCCACGTTAGCTGGAAGACTCAACAAGGGGTAAAACCCAAAAAATCAATGAGTCATTCAATGGGACCAGCAAGAAATACTTGGATTATTTCCTAGCTTAGGAGGAGACTCCTCTAAATTGGTTCGAGGAAGCAACAACACAACCATATTTAGATGCCCATGACCCACCCAATGTTGCGAGCTCATGGCCATAACTGCTTAGTCCATGTTGATTCTCTAAGGATCATCTACATCTGATTTTTGAAAAGCATCGAGACATGGTGGACCAACTTCATTGCCAGAGTTCCCTCAATCGTTGCCTAGACCTCCTATTCGACTCCTTGTCAAATGATCCTACCAATTGCTACTTCCCGACTTGCTTTAAACTGTTCATTTTCACTTTCTACCATGATGGATGCATGGGTTTGCCAAATCTCTAGTTTTCATTTTGTCATGTTATTAGGTCTAGATAGGATACATTTACAGTTATATTTTTCACTAGTTAGACTTAAGCTCTAGACTACCGCCATCTCTATTTGTTTTGCAGGCCACTTGTTCTGGTTTCCATGCATGTGGAAGAACATGTGGTAGATTTTGAACGATGTATTTCTATGACGACTTTTTAAGGTAATATAATCTTTTTTATTTACAAAAAAATTATATAATCATAAATTGTGATAGAGAAAGTGTTATTGCTTCTAGAATAAACATGGTTACTACAAGTTCAACTTTATCAAAACTATTTCTTCATTTTGCATAAAAAAAAATGTTAATATTATAGCCCATGTTTATAACTATCATAGTGAAACATGTAGTTGGACTAACCTAAAAACCTTTTGGGATGAGTGTGTTTGTAAAATTTGTGATACAAAGGAGGTTGAGGATGAACACAACCTCCTTTTAACATGTCGTAACGTTGATAATATAAGGCATAATTTTACCTAGTTCAAGATACATAATTACTCTTAAAGACTTTCTAGCATTACAAAAACTATAATGAATTCAAGGTATTTGTATTTACTTTTAAATTAATTGTTTTTCATTTTTCTTAAGATTTGATAGACCAATGTTGGTCTTATCATTTTTGTCATCGTCATCTCCATCATCATCCTCTTCATATTCATCGTCATCATTGCCATCTTCCATTTTCATCATCATCTTTATCATTGTAACCATCATCAGCCTGCTACTCATTGTCCTCACCAATGTCATTCTTCCCATCACCACCACTACTAATTTCAATGTTATGAATTCACGTTAAATAAAGATCTTTCCTACCATTATCTTCATGAATGAGGCTAAAGTGAGTGTAGTATGATGCTGAAAACACTAAAAGTTTAACTATTACCAAAGGTATAGAAACCTGCTTAACTATTAACAAAGGTATAGATGGTTACAACCTTTTTATGAAGCATTTCTTGAGGGTATTACAAATACTAAAAATATCACCAATATTGACCTCCTCATCATCATTGTATCATTTTTTTTCCTTATTAAGTTCACTCTCTTTGTTGTCCTAGTGGTTAATTTCAATATATTGTATTCATGTGAAAGGAAGTCATTGCCATTGTCGAATTCAATATTATGTATTCACATTAAAGGAACGTGCTTCCTACCATTAGGATAGATCATATCTATGATGTCCTCCAAGCTATATGATTTTATGTTAGTTGCTTGTCGGGTGTACCATCGCATGTATAGGTTGGCTATAATCTTAGTGTGACATATTAATTCTAGTCAAACTATCACCTTAATATTAAGTACTCATACACACTATTAACCTACAACTCTATTATGATTGATCATATCTCATTCTTTAAATCTCTGCATGTTTAATAATACAAAGGATGAGATATATTCTCCACCCCACCAAAATCTTAATGAAACTAAAGTATAATGTTAAAAATACTAAATATTTGACTTTTAACTCTTAACCAAAAGTAAACAAGGTCTTGGGTCATTACCGTGTTTCTTTAGGTCCAAAGAAGATGATCTCTTAGCCAATTAAAAACAATTCTACATCATACATCAAGACCAAAAGGGTGGTTACACCCCACAAACAATATCGACCAAATTCCCAATATCTCTATATAGTCATTAGTGATTCACAATGTCACCATACATGACACCTAAAACAATGTATGAAAATTGCAATATATCCTTTTTTTTCCAAAAAATAAATGTGTAACTTAGTCCATAATAATAATAAAAAACCGAAATTTGTGTTATAAATTTTTTACTGTACAATATAATGACAATTCAAATAATTAATTTAATAAAATAATTAATGAGATCTAATTTAATTTATAATTCCAAAATTTTAAATTACATCCGTTTTTAGGGTTTCATTTCAATATATGAATTTAAAAATGAAGCATTTAACACAGAATACCAAAATTATAGCGGATAACTCCACGACTCTGAGCGCCAATGCATGCATGAAGCACCAGTTGTATTGTATTAAATGTCGCTCCTTGTGGCGTGCTATTCGCATTTTTACTATGAATGTCGCTCCATGCGGCTCATTATTCTTAGTTCCAAAGAATGTCGCTCCTTTTGGCACTGCCAATGCATGCCACATGAATGTTGCTCTTTACGGTGCACTATTCTTGTGACATGACACCCGACACAAGATATATTCTTCATTCCCACCCTCTTGACTATACCTTCACTCCCTCCAACTATTCTTACGACACGACACCCGACACAAGATATATTCTTCATTCCCGCCCTTTTGACTGCACCTTCACTCCCTCCAGTTGAATACATACATCTGCCACCATTTATTAATGGCGACACAACATATTTGCTTCAGTCCCGACCACTTGACTGCACCTTCACTCCCTCTAGTTGAATACATACATATGCCATGGTTCACCATTTATCAATGGTGGCATAACATATATTATTCATTCCCACCTCTTCACTGCACCTTCACTCCCTCTAGTGGACTACATACATCTGCCACCATTTACTAATGGGCTTTTTAATAATGTGTTTTTCAACTTTTCTTTGGGTATTATGATGTGTTTTAGTTATTAAATATTTTTATCTTTGTTTAAAAAATCTTTTTTTTAATCTTCACCATCACTCTTTAAATGATTATTTCTCTATTAAGTTGAGAAAAACATGAAAAATGTGTATTATTTTTATATATGCACTTGTGTTGTGTTTGTTTTAAGGTCCTTAATATGTTTGTTAATTCTTATTCACGTATTTAAATTTTATTGCGATATTCTATTTTCTACACATAATGTGTTTATTAACATTGCTTCAAGTATTGTGATGTGATTTAGATATTAAATATTTTTATTTTCATTTAAATAATCAGTTTTCTTTAATCTTCACCTTCACTCTGTGAATAGTTATTTCTCTCTTACATTTAGAAAAACATGACAAATGTGCATTATTTGATAGATGCACTGGTGTTGTCTATTTTAAGGTTGTGGTGTGTCTATTTTAAGGTTTGGAGTCTCTTTTACATGCCTAATATGTTTGTTAATTTTAATTCACTTATTGTGATGTGTTTAGGTATTGAATATTTTTATCATTGTTTAATAAGTATTGTGATGTATTTAGATATTGAATATTTTTATCTTTTTTAAATAATCTTTTTGATTTAATCTTCACCATCTCTTTTAGAAGAAACCAATTACGTTTAGATATTAATTTTATGTTGTATTCTTTTAAATGTCTTAAATCTATTTTACACATGTAATATGTTTATTAACTTTGCTTAAAATATTATGATGTGTTTTAGGTATTAATTGTATACTATGACTTTATTTAAACATTTCTTGGCTTAAAACTAGTTTGTCACTTCATGGAAAGCAGTTTAACTTACCCTTTTATATATTCAGTTATTTATTTTATTTATACTAAAGACATAAAAATTGAGAAATATTTTAAGTTTGGGTATTATCCTATTATTGTCCTTATAAATTTCTTTACCTTGAAGTGACTTTTTCTTCTTATTTTAACATTAATTTAACTTTCATATTTTAATTTTTTTTATACTAATACTAATTAAATGGATTTAAATGGGTGTATATAAAACATCTTTTATTATTTATAATAAAAATGGCACTTTTATGGTATAAATTTGGCCCCTCCTCTAAATAAAGAGGGACGACTAGGAGGAGTATATCATAACCTCTTACTGATATATAGCAGGATTTGTAAACTACAGTTACATCCCACTTCGTCATATATTTATGTAATTAATTATCTCCTTTTACTTTTTTATTTTTGTTGGGAGTGGAGTAACTTCATATTTATCTAATATATTGATGAAGTAGTGATGTGCAATTATTTAACATAAGTGTTTTTGTGGCGAAAAGTGGCCCACTCAATGACATTAGCCCACTCATGCATTAAGTTTATTACGTCGAAAGGCTTACACTTATTGACAATGGGCACATTTAATGATCTTTTAACCTTATTTAACCTTAAACCCTAATCTAATGGCTATGTATTGAAGATGCTGGCATATTATTAGTGGCCCTCCAAAATCAATGGGTCAGATTTATTGTTCATAACTTTCTTGCATTTATCAAGGCATCCATTAACATGTTTACTTTTTAACATTTACCTAATCACATTAAAAAATTACTGTAAGGATATGTAATTGCCACATTCCGTTTATCAACCTAATGCAACCAAACGTTTCATATTACCACAGACGAATTACCACATACTTTTTATATTGAGAGCACACATTCTCAGTCGATACCTTTCAACGTTCTCAGACACGAATTAACGGCTATGCTAGTATATTTACAAGCATGAAATTTTTTTATGATCAACGAGTATTAGTTTTAGTGATTTTAATTTTGGGGTTGAAATTTTGTTTTATGTAAAACCATATTGAATGCCAACAACACTTTGGTGGCAAACCCTAATATATAACAACAATGAAAAGAATATAATGGATTGGGTGAATAAAGTTTTTTTATTATTATTGTAGGATATGATTAAGTTTTTAATCTATTGGGTTGGGTGAATCAAAGTTTTATTATTGTTGGATATGATTAAGTTTTTATGGTGTATATAGTTTTTATGGATCGGAAAAAACCATATAATATAATATTGTTGAAATGACCGTGCTTTGAAAAGCTAACTAGTTCTCAATCTTATCATGGATTTTTTATACGGTCAATAATTATTTTCTGAAAATTTTCAACCAGGAAGATTATTAAACTTATGAAGGTATTTAAAAATATAAGTGTAATTAGTTGGAAGTGAACAAAGAGTTCCTCTGTTATTTAAGGTGCCGCGTTGCAGTAACATTAAGAATAGCGTGCACATGATTCCAGTCTCCCACCGACAATGTGGGATACTGGAAGCATGAGCACGCTCTTATTAATGTTACTGCAACGCGGCACCTGAAACAACATAAAAACTCTGCGTTCACAGCCGACTAATTACACCTGCCCACGCCCATGGCCGACAATGTAGAAACTGTTCGTTCACATCCTGCTAATTACAGCTTTTTTCCGCGCCAATTGCAAACAAGAACTCTCGCAAATCTCGCAACAAGAACTCTCGCAAATCTCGAAGCTTTACTAATGCTCTTTCCGTCATTTATTAATGGTTTTCAATTCAGTTAACGTTCGTTATTTCTTTTAATGTCTAATGCCATTCGGCGGTCAGCAGTTGTGAGTGGATTAATGGTTAGAAACATGATAAATTAAACAATCAAATAACTGGTTCATAGTACTTTGATCGTGAAGTTACATAATTACTATGGAAATTTTATTTGAAATATTTAAACTCAAGTAAATATCAGTATTAATATATATGTATAAAACTCAAAGGTTAATTCAAATGGTATGTGAAATTTGCTCTGTAGTATGAAACAATAAAAATTATTTTTTAATTAAGTTATTTTTTATAAATAAATAAATGAAATTGTAGTTGTAGTTGTGGTATAGAATAATTGATCATGAAATATAATATTAATGCTTCCATTTAAACCACAAATACACTTAGAATGTATAAATAACAATACTTTAAGTTTATACAAAGTCATATAATGTTTTAAGTATTTCTAAATATATGGATTTATGCTTACAAACTTGAAACTATTACAATAATTTTACCAAAGCCAAAATTATGTTCAATTTCTTTTCAATGGTGTAGATTTGATCAGTATTTCCATGTTTAATCTGGTCTTAGAATTAAAATAAAAATGGAATTGGATCTTATTACTAACATCATATGTATTTATAAGTTACATGTATTTATAAATTAAAGGTAAATTTCTTCAAAATGTTTGATTGAGGAAAGGCTTATGTATTATTTTTAAATAAAAAAATTTAAGTTTTTTACATCATCACAAGTCTTTATAAATTAAAGATAAATTTCTTAAAATGTTGTTTGTTTATTATTTATTTATTTATTATTTTTAAACACATTTTAGGTTAAAAAAAAATTATTTCTCCATAATATATAAGATTAAACAAAACATTATGTCATTTGAATGAAAAAAATTATAAAATATATATTCATTATATTTTAATGGTGCCATTTTATTGATTGATTGTGAATATATGAAAGAGTTTCACACCTCTTAAATATTAATATATTATTCTAAAAATAAATAAAATTACACTCATATACTTAAGGCATTCAAGAGTTCACTCTTAATTTGAAGAAGCTTGAATTAGGATGCAATTCCCTCTATGTTTGGAATTTCTACCAGGTTTTATGTAGACTTGCAAGTTTTTTTTATAACATAATAATTTAATCTATGTTTTGTATTTGTATATTTTGAAATTATTTTTAGCAAGCTATTAAAATGCAATTTGAGTTGGCATATGATTAAATGTACAACACTAATACAAGGTGTTATTCATTTCGGTCTTCCTTATGACAACAAGGAACATTGTGTTTTTTGGGAATGCTATATAGAATACACTCACTATTTTTAATTAGCTAATACCTTGTCTACCAAGGGCCAAGGAAATAGATTAACCACCCAAGATCAAGATTAGAAGCACATAGTAAAGTGGAAGAATTCCCCTTACAAACCAGCAATCAATTATTTTGTTGCACCTCAAGGTTTTATTATACAAACATGTATTTTTAATAAAGATCGAACATTTCATTTAAATATATACCAGTAAAAAGAACTAACTCTTAATATATAGATTTAGGGAAAAAATGTTGAAATAATTCATTTGATATAACTTTGGTGATTGCTATGGGTTTGAAGTTTAGACCTACAACATTTATGGCAAGTTCTAAAATAAAAGGTAGTAAATTTAAAAGAATTTTGTTGCCTATAATTATAGAATCAATGCAATTTTGAAAATATTTATGATAAGATCTAAAACAAAAAAATTTAAATTTAAAATAATTCTATTCCCTATCATTATAAAATCTATGCAACACTTATTATCATATTCTCTTTAGTCAAGCATATGATATCATGATTAGATATTTATAATATAATCCTAAATTCTTCCTAGATGGGGTGGCATCTGTCGATCCCATTTTACCTGACACACATGTGAACATAGCAGTTAAAGCCCATTGTTTCCACCCTCCCCCTCATCAATTCACCATGCTTAGCATTCATGTTGGGAGGGAGATGGTGTGTTGGAAAAACAAGGGAAGATTAATGGTGCACATTCAACACCAGTTGTGGCTCACCAAATCAAGTACAATGCAGATTGACGACGTCAAATTAGTCCCCATGGATCCTTTCCCTGTCATCTCAATGGTTTTTATGGAGCTAAGGATTTAGAGAGGTTATTTTACTCTGCATATGCAATCAACTTTTCATTCCCTGCCTAAAATTTCTCTCCACTGGTGTTGCACTCCCACACCTGTTGACTCCATTTCCCCTTTGGTGTTCATTTCCTCTCTTCACTTAGCCTTCGTCCCCATCGATTCTCTCTTCCCTCTGGTGCCTGAGAATTGTTTGCATTTCACCATCTCTCTCTGCTCTATTTACACCATGCCATGTGAAAGGGGCAAAAACAAATGAGGCTCGACCTATTATATCTTTATAGCCCGACACCATCAACCAAGCCCTTCCTTGGCCCCCTCTCTACCTCCCAACACATTCACCAACCCTATTGGCCCACCCCATTCTAACCAAAATTGGAATGATGATTCTCAATTTCCCCTTGGAAATTTGGAGCCAATGCCTTAAAATTTCGACCTCGTGATTGATTAAGGTGGTTGTCCTATAGAGGAACAAATCCCTCCAAGTTGGTTGGAGGGTACCACTATGTCAACTACACCAATTTTCAATTCCATCCTCCTTATCCAGCCCATGACATCTTTGGGAGGTTGTGTGATATAGGGAAAAATTCCTCCACATTGGCTGGAAGACTCAACAAGGGGTAAAACCCAAAAAATCAATGAGTCATTCAATGGGACCAGCAAGAAAGACTTGGATTATTTCCTAGCTTAGGAGGAGACTCCTCTAAATTGGTTCGAGGAAGCAACAACACAACCATATTTAGATGCCCACGACCCACCCAATGTTGCGAGCTCATGGCCGTAACTGCTTAGTCCATGTTGATTCTCAAAGGATCATCTACATCTGATTTTTCAAATGCATCGAGACATGGTGGACCAACTTCATTGCCAGAGTTCCCTCAATCGTTGCCTAGACCTCCTATTTGAATCCTTGTCAAATAATCCTACCAATTGCTACTTCCCAACTTTCTTCAAACTGTTCATTTTCACTTTCTACCATGATGGATGCATGGGTTTGCCAAATCTCTAGTTTTCATTTTGTCATGTTATCAGGTCTAGATAGGATATATTTACAGTTATATTTTTCACTAGTTAGATTTAAGCTCTAGTCTACCACCATCTCTATTTGTTTTGCAGGCCACTTGTTCTGGTTTCCATGCATGTGGAAGAACATGTGGTAGATTTTGAACCATGTATTTCTATGACGACTTTTTAAGGTAATATAATCTTTTTTATTTACA
>ML786320.1:90938-103911 GCA_009831015.1 Picea engelmannii | reverse complement strand
CAGAAACAAATATAGAGAATAGAAACACAATGCCATATAAATCGGTAAGTTATTCTCACCATTGATCATTTTTTCTCACCCCCGCATACTCGATGGATTCTCAGTTGATGTTACTGTGTTCTTAGTTTTTTGTTTAAGGGGAGGTGTAAAGAACCTAAATGTATTTTTGTTAACCTTGCCTACTGATAGTATCTAGGATGACACCCTCATTTGGAGTTTACACCAACAATTATCACAAAGAGAAGTGTTCCCTAGGTGCAAGAGTGCTCTCATGCTTCAATATTTTATCACAGGCATTCATTGTATTTCCCCCTTCTCATTCTATATAAGAGACGGGAGAGAAGAATCTTGATGGTTATTCTTGAGTCATTTCCATTTTCATTCCCCTTTCATCTCATTCTTGTCACCCTAGGGACTTAGCCAAAACATAGAGAAGCAATATTGTGGGAATTCAAAGCGTTGATTTCTTAGTTTTGCTAGTTTTTGATGTAATCTTGATATTGGTAATGCTAAGATTACTTTTTCGTGAATCACCGTGAGATTGATATTGGTAATGTTGAATCACCATGTAGAGATAGCAAATTGGAGTTTGTATGCATGAGTTAGAGTCCCAATAAGTTGACCACCAGTTTTACACCTCAACTCTCCTGACCCTTGGCATTCCACCTTCTCATCTCTTACCCTTCTTGTCTTTTCATTTATGAAAGTGCATTGCAATAAAAACAAAGGCATCTAGTTGTAGGAAATGGACACATGATAGTTTCTAATCATCTCTTCTCATAGATTTCTACCACCATGTATACACCCATCAATTAATAAATGCTTGCATTTCATTGCAATTTGTGTGTGTTCATTTATTTTTGCAATTTACTCTACTTCTTTCATCTTTTATTCACATAGTTATGCAACTTTGTTTGTCCACCAGATTCCCTCCATAATCTAGATCAATGATATAAGAGTCTTTCCCTCCACATTGCATATTAAATCAGACAAGTCCAACAACCTTCCTTACCACCAACCCAAACAACATCAGATGGAAAAAGAGAATGATGAGGGACCAAGGGATCCTCTTAAAATATGACTCCAATAAGCCCTAAGTAAGAAGAGGCAGAAGAACAAGACAATGGACTAGTTCACCAAGATTTTGCAACAAAATCCCATTGCTACAAGTGCATCTTCTTTGACAAACTAGCATGGATATAATTGTGTCAAGGTACACGTTAATCTTGTCATTCGCTAGTTTTAAGGAAAAATCAATGTTGATGCCTTAATGAGATGGATAGATCAATTAGAAGGTCATTTCTTAGTTATAGTTTTACCAATAAGATTAAGATTACGTTTACCCTCTTCAAAGAAACACCCCATGTCAAGAATTGGTGGGACAAAAATTGTGAACAAGCTACCATGGAAGATGGCAGTGCCCTTTTTGAGGACTTAGAGCCCACTTGGGGAGAAATTGTTGATGCAGTTGAAATACTTCCCTATGGAAAAGTATTCGGATCAATTCACCAAGTGTTACTACTCCCTATTCTATCTAAGAAACTACCATTAGGGACATCAAGCATCACGAAGTCCTCAAACATCGCATCAATCTAGACAGGCATATCCAGACTAAACTGGAGTTTTTAAACACCTCATCCTTGAGAGTAGCATATCATTATATAGCAAATTATGTCATTAAGATAAAATGGAAGTTCAAGCAAAGAGGAAATACAAGATGAATCCAAAGGAGGATAAGGGCGAGGATGCCCAACACCCAAATATTCTATAAGAAAATGGTGTTATATCCACCGAAGTAAGTGGCACTCAAATGAGGAGTATAACCCCCAACAAGACTTGATATCCGAGATGTCGACCTCAGAATTTGAACCTCCACCAGATCCTACACCTAAACCTACACTATCACAAACACAACCACATACTAGACAAACTGTAGATGTACACACATGTTGTCATTGCCACCATGCAAGTACGGCCAAAGGATATGCAAGAGAACAACACCTCTTCCACTCACATATGTAGTAGAAGGGGAAACTCTACAATTCACTATTGATTGTGGTATCCAAAAGTGTTAAATTTATGAGCTTGATTTCTTATGCAGATTATTTCTTTTATTTTCTTCGACACTTTTATTCCAACTTAATACAATTCAACAATATAGAATCATAACCGAATAGCAATAACCATGTAGATACATAAGCATGCACATCAAAAACACATATACCATGGGGAAACCTTGTACTGGGAGAAAAATCCCAAAAAACGATATTCCTTTATTGCATTAATAATGTATGACTACTTACAAATATCCACCATGAAAAAATCCTTCTCTTAAAAGATATTGCCAAGATTACTTAGACTGGACTGAAAATACCTTGTAGAAGAAGAGAGGCTTTGCTGAAATAATTTATGGCTATTGACCAGCACTATGGAAGAAACAAAGCATTGTCTGGGTGCTACTTTGATGCCCTTTTCTGGACTAATATGCATCCTTTCTTACCAGGGATATACACTGCCTTTTCTTGACTAATATTTTGTCATGTTCTTCACTGATATGTTGTCCTATTTAGGAATGATATGCTGCCCTGTTATGCACTGATATGTTGTCCTATATAGGACTGATATGTTGTCATGTATAGGACTGATACTGCTCCCTCTATAGCTTCACACTTTACTTCCATAACAACTATGTTGAAGAGAGAGGTCGACCCTCTTCTTATAAAGGAGTGAAAAGGAGAAGTAGATGGCTCAAATTAGGAACTTGTTTGCATGCTTTAACATAACTCAACTTCACACTTTAGTTCGAAAAGAGAACTAGACTTGAGCTTCAGTTACAACTCACCCTTGACTTGGCATGCATGCCACTAACCTAGCATGCACATCTCATGCATGGTATGCATGCAACATGCAACTAGACATGAATGCAGGTCATGTCACGAATGCAACATGAGACAACTTGACAACAATGTCTTTGACTTAGACATGCAACTTTGACTTCTACAAATGGACTCTTTACAAGGTAATTCAAATTTCTCTTCATGGTAGATAATGCTACACGTGCCAACGTAGTAGATCAATACATTTATATCATTTGCAATATTAGGAATATCGGTTGTTTTTATCTCATAGGAATTTTATATTCAACCTAACTTTTTCTAGATGCCTTGACTTTTGCTCATGGGTCACAAGGCTTGACTAAGCTCACAAAGGTTGTAAGTTCCCCCTGACTTTTTCTCTAGTTTGTATATGCTCACATAGGTTGTACATTCCCCCTAACTTTTGCACTAGACTGTCTATGGTCACAGAGGTTGTACGTTCCCCTTGAATTTTTCATTAGACTTACATATCATCTCATTCGCCCTGACTTTTAGTTTGACTCACAGAGGTTGTATGTTCCCCCTGGCTCTGGTCAATACCTCAAAAGACCATTTGATTCTCCAAATCTCCCTGACTAGCCTCAAGCTAGCCCATATGGCCTCTCATTGGAGAATGAATCTCAATGCTACCAAATTTAACACTCCCTCTCAGCGAGGGAGTCATATTTAACCACCCTACTACACCAAGGTGGGGGCCACTCAACTCACTTTTTTGTGCACAAGTTGTATCCTATGCCCAATGCAAACACCCCAACTTCGGTCCATGGCCAAATTTGATTTTGGTGGCTCCTAAATGGATTTCTCCACCCCTTAAGGTCCACAAGTTGACACGAGCCAAAATGGAGGAATGCCAACTCAATGGTCTCTACTACAACTGTGATGAAAACTATTCTCTTGGTCAAAAATGTAAGGAACATAAATTATCTATGGCCATCTTTGAGAACATTTATGATGATGAATTTGATGGAGGGAATTGGGAGGACATTACCCTCCCCATGAGGAAGTTCCTCTTCCTAATCAACCAGGTGAAGAACCCCAAATCACTCTTCATGCCTTGAATAATATTTCATATCCTCAAATGTTAAGGACGATATGCTATATAAATCATAAAATGGTCATCATATTAATCGACAATGGTAACACCCATAATTTAATTCATCACTCCATTGCCCAAGAAACACATTGATATATCCATTTTGTTAACAACTTTAAGATTATGATTTCCAACAAGGAACCTATGAAATGTGGTGGCTAACGTGAGAATGTGAAACTTCAAATGGGTGATTAATCCCTAAAAACTTACATGTTCTCCATCAAAATGGGTGTCTGTCATATTTTTTTATGCATTCAATGCTTAATAATGTTAGGCCCCATCACCATGGTTTTCCTAAAGTTATACATGATTTTCCAAAAGGATGGGAATTCCTACATGCTCAAAGGTCTCAAAGTAGACTCTCCAAAAGTAGTCATCCCCGATTGTATGGAAAATCTCCTAAAAAAGGTCATTCTGACATTATTGCACAATTCCATGCTATTAAAGCCTTTGAAGATGCTTCTTATCCAATTCATTTAGACTTGCAGTTAGTTTTGGATAAACACCAATTAGTCTCTGAACTTTCCCAATGACTACCACCCTTGTGTGGTGAGAATGATCATAGTATTCCATTTCTCCCAAGTAGCCTACCACCAAATGTGCACATGTATCATCATAATTAACTCAACTATTGTCCCCTTTCACAATTCAACTACCCCACTCCCTATTGGTTTGTGAGTGTGGCCAAGGCAACCACAGAGGTAAACCTGAAATCTAGTAGAAGAGGTTCTCGTAAGAGAATGAAACCCACAATCATAAATCCTAATCCTCATTGCCTCTCCCAATACATAACAAAAGATGAAAAAGATTCCATGAAGGAAAAATGACACTTCCACCCTAGATTTTCCCTTGAAATCAAGAAGGAAGTGGCACACTTGGATAATTTTTTAAAACAAAAAGAGGAAAATAATTACCAAGAAGAATACGAGGGTTGGATTTATGATTGTGGGTTCTCTAGAGCTAGAGACACAAAAGTATCCAGGCTAATAAAGATCTAATGGTTTAATAAATATTTCATTTCTCAAGCAGCGGAGGAAATAGGCCTCCACCAACAAGGCATTCTCTAGAAGTTGGATTTGATGGATAGGGAATTTGAAGTGATTCTAAAAGTAGTCTTTGATATCGATATCATAGCTTATGGCCCCAAGGGTAATGATAATAACAACACAAAAACTTTTTTTAGGACTCTAGGATTGGGGGCATGCCCTCCAATCCAATGTTAATTGAGGAGGATCACATGCCAACAAAACAAGCTTGGAAAGAGATGTTGCAGCATCTAACTTAGCAGGCTTGCTAGTCTACTGCAACTATGTCTTTTGCCATGCCAGTTCTAGAATGTTAGTTTGTTTTCATGTTTTTATTTTATTTTCTAGTATATCCTATGCATTGTCTAAGCTTGTACACACAAAACATCTGGAGGCTATAGGTTTTTCTATTTTGAAAAAAAACACTAAATATGGTTTTTGACTTATTGTGGCTAGTTTCCCTGGTGGAAGGCCACAAGTAGACATTATTGTACCATTTTTTGTATGATATTAATATAAGAACCTCTTAGTTTAAAAAAAAAAATGTTTATAATTTTTTTAATTGCATTGTACAACACATCAATACAAATAAAAACAATCTTGTCAAAAGTCAATATTTCAAAAAGTCCTAAATTTTCAAAATTGTTGCCTGTAATTTGATCAAGTCTTGCTATCTTAAAAGTATAACTATATTGCTAACTAGTATAGATCCTTACATATTTATCTAAAAGAAAAACTACATTACATAACATTTAAAAAACTCGGGCTTAATAAAACAAATGCTCACTAGGAGCTTCCTACTTGATGTTTTCCTATAATTAGTACACCAATTCAACATTCTCTATATCTCTAGAGATCCTGGTGGGACCTAAAACCAATTTATACAACACGCTACACTCTGCTTCTAACTTCTATATCTGCCTACTCTAATAAACCACTATCTTTGAAATTTTTGCATACCTCAAATTTTGAGTATCAATCTGACTAGCCATTTTATTGTTGAAATGAGAGGGGGCTACCTGAATGTCTGTAAGGTGGAATTCACTCTCCTCTAAGTGAAATTCATGTTTAATGACTCACAAAGAAAGCAACATCCATAATGCCTATGACTCACCATCCTTAACCAATACCAACCCCTTTAAAATTCAATATTAATTGAGTTTATGACTATCCAATTCACATAACCTACAATGGCAATAATTAACACTACCCAGATTTGGAGCAAGCCACAAAACTAAGAGAAATCCAAATCATAAGACCGAGAGTGTATTGAAGCCAAAATTTCTTATTTCTCTGGCTTAAAGTAACCCACCTCAACCCACCAAATAATTTCCAAAGGATAGAGCCAAAATCCTCTAAAACCATGTCCAATGCCACTCATGGAGAATATTCAGGGCACAAGGTCGATCAACAATAAAGTTCAAAGTCATTACAATAGTATACTTGTTATGAGTTGAACATGTCACTTACGAGAATTGAACCCGGGTGGGGAGGATAACATTCATTCCTCTCAACCACATGAACTGAATCCATTTGAAAATGAAGCTCTCATGTCCACATTGCCAATGTAATTATAACATTAGCGAGAAATTATGATTTTTCTATTAGTTATTTATTGAATATATGCAACTATATTGCAACAATTTTGTATGCAACTATATTGCAACAATTTTGTATGCAACTATATGCCACTATATGCAAATAGGACCTAAAAACCTTATGTTATTTCCCTGACCATGGACAATACCTAAGTTCCATACATGGTGTGAAAAAATTGTGAATGACACCCATATCCCACCCAAGCACCATAGTCTATTAAATAGGATAAATGTAGTGGTAGGGAAATTTAGAAAAAGAGGGTTAGAATATGGCATATAAGACGTAATTAATCTATCATAGACATTTGTATATTGCAACTATATGAAACTATATGCAACTATAAGATGTAATTTAGAACTATATTGCAACAATTTTGGGTCACTCCCTCGCTACTTTTCTCCTCTATCCATATCAAAGATGCATATCTCTTCTTATATGGGAGGTGTTGGTACATGAGACATGGCTCTTCTTATAGGGGAGGTGTTAGAACACAAGACATGGATTCTATAAGAATTACCGAGACATATGTTGTTAGACATTTAATCATTAGTCCACATCATATCCACTAGTCCTTCCAAGTTCATTCATGTTCATGTTGCATTTCCATGTGGTGGAATTTAATTGGACCTTCTGTTTAATGAGCCAACCATGTTTAAGGATTCCCAAGACAGATATCATCAGACATTTAATCATTAGTCGACATCATATCCAACTATCATAGACTCGTACCTTTGTGGACTTGATGCATCTTACCATGGAGAAACATGAGAGTGGATGTGGTTGTATTCCTCATGCAGGAAACAATCTGATGCAATATGCTTCTAGCAAGTGTCAAGTGTCTAAAGAAATTAAGCCGTGGAACCCCAGGCCCACCAAGGAATCTAAACCTAAAATATTATGAATTATTCTTAATTCTAGGTACCATCTTTCTAAGAAAGTTCTTGCATTGGAAATATTTGAAATGACAAATCTACTCAATTCTTATGGATCTGATATAAAAAAATTATTTAGAACTGTGAATATGATGATGGACTACTAACTAACAACATGTGCACATCCAACTTAAGGTACAAACAAACAGGTACCTGTCAGATATTTCTTCGTTGAGTGAGGAAAGCTTAGGACAAATGGAGGATGGAAATGCGACTACATGTAGTAGATATGATAAGAAAACAAAGACCAGAGGTGAAAAAGTCAGAATAAAATTTTGTAGACGCATGAAATTTTTTCTTGCCAAAGGAGGATCATGCTCTTAAGATGATGAGATCATAGGAGACATAGATGTTCCACTCAGGTGTAAGCATCTGGGGAAGCAATGGGTACCTAAGGAACTACCTCCTATAGATGTTGACTTCATTGTAAACAATACAACATATCTCATTGCACCATCCTCCTTGAATGGGTTGGGTCTATTTTCCATGGATGGAATAATTGTAAAATACAATACAATAACTTAATTGATGGACTATGTCAGACTGTGTTACAATTATAATGATTGGATGCAGCTGGTCCGGTACATGCGAAGTATGCAGAGATATGCACTTGCCACAAATTATATACAACTAATAAACAGGGATAAAAATAAGGGAGTGACTATCTATATTGATGGAAGGCCTAAAGCTTCTGGCAATATCGTAAGGTTTATAAATAGCACATGACCCACGACAACAAAAAAATAACCAAATTGCATATTTGAGGGACGTGAAGAGAATCAAGTAGTCCTATATGCAATAAAAAAGATAGCTCCCGGGAAAGAGTTATTAGTGGATTACCATTTGAATCGAATAGACACATTGACTAATAGTGTGCAGGTTCTTATGCAACACCTCTTTAAGAAACCTCTACTTATTGCATTATATTTTTTTATTATCTTTAACATTGTTGTAAATATTATCATTAACATTGCTTTTTTGTTATCATTAGCAATTTTTTAAATATCTTGGGGTTCTAATTATATTATAATGTGGCAGGATGATCGTGGAAAAGGGCCAACCACAGAACATGTAAATGATTATCAATTTCCACTTTCATTTTATGTTGTTTTTATTATTTGCTTATATAATTTTATTGAAATAACATTGTTTTTGCTGAAATTATATGTAGTCAGTAGACCATGTGGATCATGATTCCGTCAAAGAGGAGGGATTTTATTCTTATGCTAATCCGATGCTCTCATTAAAAAAAAATATCATTAAACCTAACAAGGAACTATTTATCTTGTTAGATTGTTCAGAACAAACTCCAGACATCAAATAAAGGATCAAGCTCCTTTTGTCACAACATAACACATATAAGGTAATAACCATAATTTACTTATTTATTTGTTTAATGCACTCATATGTTCAATTATGATACTTTGTTCTTTAACTTTTACATTATCTAATGAAAAAAAGATGCTTTTTTATAAAGGAATATTTGGAGCTTGTTCAGCCTGGGGTTGGTAGTAGTGTCACTACAGAGATGCTACAGAGTCCTGATGCGGGCAGTCATACAGCTGCTAGAGCACTATTTACTTCTCCATCTTCCACACCTCATGCATATAGGAGCCATGACACACACCGACAGGCATCCACACATCGATCATAGTTTAGAGAGGGTAGAAGAGATGAGGATCATAGTGATGTGGTTGAGATGGATGCATTTCCTGGAGCTAGACGTGTGACAAGCATGGGGACCCTTCCATGCACATTTTTTCTCGATAATAATGGACTTCCATTAAAACAATCAAGACTCCTAGGTAGTTTTAAATCATATTTTAATCGTTTAATGTTGTCATCATACAAAAATATTCATCTAGATTATTAATTTTAAATTAATGATCATATATTTTTGTGTCTAGGAAACAACCTTTTTTATAGGCACGTAGAGAGCAAGGCCTTGTCTGTTTTTGGGGAAACCTTACGCATGAGATGGAATTGCCAGAATTCTAACCTCAAAAAGGAACTTATGGATTATCTTGAAGGCCTCTTTGGTGTAGACACATTCAATACAAAAGTGGGTGAATATTTAAAATATACCCGGGATGTTTATAGACGAAGCTTGGAGAAAAATCCTAGGTATGAGTGTCCTCCCTCAATTCCAAAGAGAGAGTGAAAGGCAATCATTGATGATGCAAAAGAGAAGATTTTGAGAAAATCAGGAGAACAAATAACTGGTACACCAAGGTAAATTACAATTTTTTGAATTCAATACTAGCTTTATTTTTATTTAGATCTAAATAAAAGTGTTGTTATATATAACATACTTGAAAATTTTGATGATAGGTTGCCTGACACTTCTAAGGTAACCAAAGCAAGGATTGCCAAACATGGCCAACACAAGCTAGGCCCGGGTGGCTACTTGAGGTTACAGTCATGAATCGTAAGTACCCAAACATCTTAACAATATTATTTGTATCACCTTACAACTTTAAGGTAATTTCAACCAAAAACATTAAAAAACCATACCCTTTTGCAATGCGGGGTGACAACTTCGGAACTAGAACCACGGAAGAAGACCTCCATCTTGGTTACAAGTACATTTATAAAGTCGTGGTTGACCATAGGAAAAGCATGGGGTAGACGCCAAGATCCAGTTTGTTGGATAAGGTAAATAAAAATCAGTCCACCTTAACCTTTCGTTACTTATAAAATATGTAAATGTTTGATATCGTCCATAATTTAATGTCTTACTTTGTTTTAATTAGGGGATCATCACCATCAACCCTACCATTAGTATTGAACAGTAGAGCATTGATAGTGAAACACAACCAGAATATCATGGTGCTCCCCAGCAGTCCCATCCTAGTGAAGTGCAACCCCAAGATGTTCTTATGAATGTAGAGGCCCACGACAGTAAAATGTCTATATATTAATCATATACTTAATAATCTTGTACTTATAAATTTTGACGTTTCAATGACAACGAATTTCATAGATGATCATCCTCAACCTGAAGATCAGGTGAACAAGCATGCAACCATTCCAACAGTGACGCCTAGAGGACCAGGTAAATACTTACATTGCAAATTTTTTTTTCAATAATAATGAACTACTTCAACCCTATTTAAAAATTGGCCATATAAATTCAATATTTTTTATTTTTTTAGGTGATGGCCCCTCACAGCAGCATTGATGCCATGGGTATGAGACCAAATGTACTCGACATGAAAGGACTAAAACAACATCATCTGTTGAAGAGCACCTAGTAAATGAAGACATGGACATTGATGATTTGCTTAAGCACTAGAAAGCAAAAAAGAAGACTAAAAGAAATTCATGATGTCATGTAATAATTTTATAAGACAGTTAGATGTACATTATATGGCTGATAATATACACAAATCTATTTCTATAGCTTGTATATATCTGTGAATGCAATTTTGTTATACACTTAATGATAATCTCATCTTCTCTTAATGATGCAACTTCCAAAATCTTGTGACATGATATATGCAACTTTGAAAGTATTGTGACATGCTTCATTGTGTCTCACATGACAAAGAGTATTACCATTATTTTCATTGTGTCATGGACATGGTGTTTTATGTTTAATAAGAGATCTTAGTGGCTGCCATTCCACTTTAGAGTCCCCAAATAAATTTTAGAACCTATCTCTGATCTAGAGGTGAAGATGGCAATAACATACAATCCTTTTCTTAAACTTTCATTTACTACCCTCAACTTCACTTCAAATCCACTTTGTTGGCGGTAATCCTTTTCTTATAAGAAGAGGAAGGAAGTGGTTGAGACTGTGACCATGCAAGAAGGACCAAAAAAAGCATGAAGGGAAATTTTCATCCCATGGGAATGCCTATTGGACATATGCCATGTTAACTATATGTAGTGGTAGCAGTTGCACTAGAAGCAAAGGCACTAGGTTCCTAACTACATTGTAGAGTTTAAAGTGACACTACATCGATATAATATACAGAAAAATATTGGCCTTTTGACCACCAATATGCACGAAGATGCTTATTTTTTCACCATTAAGTTAAAGGAGAATTTGAAGAGTCACATTGGTAGAGGTAAAAAACAACATAAGCCAATGAGTTAGAAAATTTCCCAACTCAAATCCTATTGGTGATGAGGAGATAAATAAAGGGAAGTTCAATTGGAACTCAAATTAGTAGATGTAGAGATTCCAATCCTCCAGTAGTTCCAAGAAGCCTTCTCATCTAAGAAAGTCATGTGAACATAACACCACAAAGTCCCATTCTAATGAAGAATGTAGGTTTCAAAGATGGTGATGGATAAATGGCAAGCTATCATTACTGATCCATAGCCTCAAAATTGTCTTGCAACAAACAATTGTGTCCCTTTGATAGTGCCATAGAAAAATTCCATTGACACAAGTCAATAAGAAATAATAGCAAATACAATTCAACAAATGTGGTCTCAAGCCATATGGTGTCATCCTTTATTGATAAAATTATTTACCAATAGATCAATTCTATTTGACATAATGATATACCTTTCTTTAGAGTAGGGCCAAGTAGTGTCCATATTAGGAAAAATGGTTTACAATTGAACAGATGGAAATTCAATTTCCCTAGTTGCATCTTGAAACAATGGGTATATATATATATATTCCAATGAAAAACTCATTGTATTTGATATCTCAATAAGTTGTAGGGACACTCTCAACTTCCCACATTTAATGAGGAAAGTAGGGACCCTCTCAAATTCCTCCATGAGGAACTTATGCAATATCCTCTCTATTTGTATATTAATATGTTGCATTTAGTATATTATATCAAGAATCTAACATTATGACTGATTTTGTAATCAAGTAGTTTATTAATGAACATATATGTTAGTTACGAAATGATTTCAATGTTGATAATTTGCCTCACACCTTTTAACTTATCTATAAATAAAGGAGTTGAAAGGAATACCAAACATGGGTTGAGCATATTAGATCAATATGTTTAGTTTTTTATTTCATGTTTCTTTAATCTAGTCTCAATTAGTACTAACTCACATCACTTATCCACACTTTAGTGGGTGAGATAGTCATTGTTGATGTGTTTTGTTTGGAGACTAGATACCTAAGAAGAGACTTGCTCTACCCTAGAACCTAGATTTATTTTCCATTATTCTCTTTCTTGGTTTTTGGAAATTAGATAGTTGAGAAGTTTATTTTCCATATCTATCTTCCTATTTTCATGATTTGATATATCAAAGCACATTCTTTGAAGGATATGATATTGTAGCAAACATATGCATAACATTTGGATAAAGTATAAGAGCATTGATTTTCAAAAGATGATTTCACAACATCCTTGGAAGATCTCCCTCTATAAGATGGATCTAGATATATTCATCTTAGCTACATGGATTGAGGTTTAGAAACTTACTTCACAAGAATATTGAATGTCTAAAGGTGTCCTTTTAGACTAT
>ML786320.1:75804-90888 GCA_009831015.1 Picea engelmannii | reverse complement strand
TTCATCATATTATCATTTACATATTAACATTTATGACAAGAGATTAGCATCCAAATTGATTTGACATTTATGACAAGAGTCATTTCAAGGGACTAGACTTATAAGTGACACAACACAAAGATATCCAACTCTGTCAGCAATAAGCACAAGTGTCCCCATCAAACTCATCTTCATCATAATGTTATCTACATATTGACACTTATGACAAAAATGTTTATCTACATATTGATACTTATGAAAAAATGTAGTTTAAATATTCTACATTTTTACACATTTTTTATCATATTTTTTTACTATAGTCTCATTCTAATCAAAACATAGGACACCCAAATTGATTTGACATTTATGAAAGAATCCAAATTGATTTGGCATTTGGGAGGCGAACAATTTCAACTACATATTAAAATTTTGATACATATTAACACTTGTGACCAAATCTTGACATCCAAATTGATTTGACATTTATAACAAAAGCTTCACCCCCAGATTGAAATATTTACAACCAAATTGATTTGGCATTTGTGACCAGAGCGCCACCCCAACTTGATTTGATTGTTGAAATAGTGATAGGAATGAGTTACCTTTTGAATAATACTTTGTTTTATTTTGTGCAAAGAGACACTATACAACACCATTACGTATGAGATAATCTAATAATCTTTGTCCATAATCAAGCATGTCATGTCAAAATTTAGTGAGATAATAACAATACCTACCACTATAATTGTCTTTCTTTCACTAAAACAAACACCTTTGGACCACACTGTCAAACGGGATGTATTTCCAAAACCAATCATCCAATCTTCATAATCTGTAGTCATGTCCTCAAATAAAGATGACACAAGGAAATGGAGGCAATGAAATATCCAATCTATCTTCATAATCTATAGTCATGTACTCAAATAAAGATGACACAAGGAAATGGAGGCAATGAAATATCCAATCTTCATAATCTGTAGCCATGTCCTCAAATAAAGATGACACGAGGAAACGGAGGCAATGAAATTAATGCCAGTCATGTACTCAAATAAAGACAAGGAAACTAATGCCATTATTTTATGATTTTATCAAACCCAGTTTATAGTTTTTATTGTCTTCACTCAACAATGAAGAGATGCAGATGAAAAAACATTTAGTTCATTTCCCTTTATTCTTTCTCTTCTTAACCACTGATAAACCCTTCCATTTTTCATACACTCCAACCAGAAGTATAGTCCATGCATGCTTTTTTTAAGTTGTTGCAAATGATTGGTTGTAAAATATGTAATTTCTTATCAGGTGTGTGAAATGGAGTGTAATGGAAAAGGATGATGCTGAAATATGTATTTTTTCAAGCCAAAGACCTATCAAAAAAACATCAAAACATAGACAATTGAGTAGCTTCTAGTAGAGCATTGTCCTTGTATTCACATTCCCACAAGGAGCCTTGTAGAATGATGGTTTATTTTGACAACATATCCTATTTTTTATTAAAATCCATGTAGATATGGAAAAATGAGGCTTCCTCGAACATAGATTTTTTCTCCAAGCATAGTGCCATGATTGGCTCCAAAGAGTATGACTCCATCACCACATATTTTTGGCGAGCCTTAATAAGCTCCATCAAAGAAGTCCCAAGGCTTTGTGAAATCAATACAGGGCTCATGCAATAACCTTTGGGATTTAATATTAATATTAATATCAAAATTGATGCCCAAAATATTTTTTTATTCTTTTTCTAAAAAAAATTTGACCGTCGCATATCCGACACCCACTGTTATATATGAGACGGTTTTGCTATATAAACAATGGAAAGTTGTCGTCGGATATCCGACGACAAATTTTATATATGCAATGGTTTTTTGATATAAACAATGGAAAGTTGTCATTATATATCTGACGACAACATTTATATATGCGACAGTTTTACCATATAAACAACAAAAAGTTGTCGTCGGATATCTGACGACAAATTCTATATATGCAACGGTTTTTCCATATAAACAACGAAAATTTGTCGGCAGATATCCAATGACAACTTTTATATATGCGACGACGAATTCTATTGATGTGTCCATTTAACTATAAAAGTTGTTCTCGCAATATAGACGAAAAGTTGGTTTGAGATTGTTTGCCTATATCGTCGCTTATGCGACGTTTTCTCAAGTTCGTCGCAAATGCCACGTCACCTAAACCAAAATTTCAGAGACTCTAAATTCATCTCCATATAAACGACATAACATCGCATAAGCGTTGAAACAATTGTTGCAAAATGGGACAAATGTTCTAGTGTGCGTTCCTTCCATTTCGATGTTGCTTGCCTTTCAACAAAAAAAACTTAGGATACAACATAATATTCACATGTATTTTGGAATAATATTTTAATATTATTCCTCAAGGACTTAAGCCCCTAGGCTCAACACTTATCCCCTCTTTCCACCTTCTAGCCCCTAATCCCTTGCCCACTCTGTGGAAGCTTAGTTCCCCATCACTAATTCATCGTTGTTAGTCTGCACACGGCGATGTTTATATTTTTATTAATCATGTGCATAGATACATGTACAAAATCAGGCTCTTGGCCTTCAACACTTAGGCTCTCTGGCCTACCAATCACATAAACCCACCATCTTATATTAACTTGGCTCACTAGCCTATAAAAACATAATTACAATTCATTTCACAAATATGATTTACAACAGGGCTCAGCCTTGGGGACATTACAATCCCCTTCCCCTTATTTTTGCATTGTCCTCAGTGCAACTTTACATTGTCTTTGAAAGCTTATCCAAATTTTCAAAAATATGTGGGTACTCTACCCGCATAAAATCTTCATGCTCCCATGTCACGTCCTCAAGACCGTACCAGGTCCACTGGACCTTTACAAGCCCTATAGCTCAATTCTGGAGTAGTTTGTTTTTCCTGTACAATATGTGCATAGGGTGCACTTGCAGGACACCTTCTGGTTCCACCTGAATCACATTCCAATCGATAACATGATTAGCATGAGGTATATATTTCTTAAGAAATGAAACATGAAACAAATTATGTACAGTCATAGATGCAGGTAATGAAAGCATGTATGGAATTGGCCCAATCCTTTCCAGTATTTCAAAAGGCCCATAGTATCTTTCTGCCAACTTGGCACAACTTCCTAGATTTAGGGAACTCCTATTAGTTTTCACTTTCAGGAAAACATGATCACCCACTTTGAATTCCCTATGGGTTATGTTCTTATTGGCATAACTTTTCTTCTTGTCCTGGGCATATGATCAGACACAATCATTTTAGGTATTTCATGTAAGCATGCCACTTCTTTTAAGAAGATATTAGCAACATATGCTACCTTGTGAGTGTAAAATGGGCATATTTTATAAGCTTGTTCACCACAACCATGATCGAATCATGTTGCTTGCTTTTTCTGGGCAATCCTATAATAAAATCCATGGTCACCACTTCCCACTTCCACTCAGGAATGGGCAAAGGCTGCAACAACCCTGTTGGGTGCCTGTGCTCAGCCTTAACTTTCTAGCACTCCATACATCTGGCAATGTATTCAATGATCTCTCTCTTTATACCTGGCCAAAAGTAGTGTATTTTGATTGCTTCCATAGTCTTCTAATATCCAGGGTGTCCAGCATATGTCACATTATGCATTTATTTTAGAATCGTAAGTTTCAATTCCTGGACATTGGGTATATACACTTTATTTTTGTATAGAATTATTCCATCATATTCCAAGGTGTAATTTCCCTCCTTCTGTGGTCTCTTGCGCTGTTGTGTCTTTGCTACTAAGTCTCTGTACTACAAATCAACATTTGCATCTTCCAAAATTCTACCCTTGATATCAGTCCTATACATGCTAATGGCTGAAGCATGTAAGCTCTGCACCTTTCTATTGAGTGCATCAACCACCTTGTTTTCCTTCCCTTTGATATGCTTGATATCAAAGTCGTATTCACACAAAAACACCAACCACCTACTTTGTCTAGCATTTAAGGTTGGCTGATCAAACAAATATTTCAGAACGTTGTGTTATGTTCTCAATTTGAATCTCTTTCCCATGAGGTAATTTCTCCATTTCCTCAAAGTGTGGACAATTGTTGCCAATGCCAAATTTCTACAAATAATTGACAACCTTTCTTGTAACACTTCTTCAGCTGCATGGCTAAGATTTATCTAACAGCCATAGCTCTGGGAATTACTTGGAATTTTTTCCGATTTCCCTCCTCATCTAGGCATGTAAACCTCTTGTTATAACAGTCTAGGAGGGCAAGGTCCTGGTCCAACCAGTCCATCATAATTAAGTAGTAATAAGAGCCTAAAGGAAGGACATTCAAGTTAGCCTTTGTGCTCAATCCATTCATGTCTATCGAACAAGATTTAACCAATTCAGTGACCTTCCTCTTAGTTCCTGTAGCCAACTACACTAACCAAGACCTTTCATGTTTGCTTCTTGATAAATGCAAACATTCCACCACCCTAGGATCTACATAACTATGGTTAGCCCTGGAATCAATTAAAATAATAAATGGTCGGTTGTTGATCATGCCTTCCACTTCAACCATGTGCGATTGAAATTCTTCTTGCTTGTTGTCTAGGGATGCATAGATCCTTGGCATCTTGCTGTCCATATCCTCCACTGTTTCAGCTTGCTGAATATTATGGATGGTTCTCGCTTTATCTCTTTTGTGGGGGCATTCCCTTTACCTATGGTTCCCTTTACATCCCCAACACTCCATAGGTGGTGGTATGGGCATTTTCTCACCCACTTCAACCTTCTTGGGCTCTTTGAAAGATGGCTGTCCCTGAGGAATTTTTCTGAAAAAGGGAGGCTTGTTTCCCTTCTGCCTCTGCTCTTTCCTGAACTTCTTCTGATCATCCCAAGATTTCTCGAAAAGTAGGCCTTTCTCTTTGTTGTTCATATAAGCATTTTCCCCTTCTTATTGTTTCTTCCATAGTCTTAGGATCATCATATTGAATCCTATCACGAATAGAAGGTGGCAATCCACTCAGATATCTCTGAATCTTGACAGCCTCATCTTTGATGAACGAAACATACTTCAGTAGTTCCAAAAACCCTCATTCGTATTCATCGATAGTCATGCTACCCAACTTGTGTTCGAAGAATTCCTTCATCTTTCTATCATAGTACCTTTTGGTTAGGTATTTCTTCTTGAAATACCTCTTGAACTCCTTCCAAGTGATATCTTTCTCTCTGATGTGTTGCACCTACACAAACTGATCCCACCAAATGGATTCTTTTCTCTTTAGTTGATACATCGCAATTCTTCCTTCTTCTTGAGGGGAATAATTCTGTAGTTGGAAATATTTCCTCATGCCTAGAATCCATGTTTCAACATCTTCTTCCTTCTTATGTTCTCCATCAAATGTTGGAGGCCTTATCTTGTTCATCTATTCTTTCAATTCATCCCTTCCAGATGTTCGGTGATTTCTAGTAGGGGATGTGCTTGAACTATTGTGCACTTCCCTACTGCAATGCTTTGGGGAGCGATGATGATGTCTGCTACCACTCCTCAATCTTCTTCTTCTCTCAGGGGTCTTGTGACTCTTTGTTTTGCTTGAGCCACTCCTCTTCTCCAAATTCCTTTCTATTCTTTTCAAGTTCTTCAACATTTTTAAGTTGAATTCTCCCTGGTGATCACTAACCCTCATGAACTTTCGGCTATCAACTCGGTGAGCTTGGGCATATTTCTTCAATATTTCAATGAGTTTCATCATATGTCCTTCCTTATCCATCTCTTTTATGTGCCGATTAGAGTTTGATCCTTTGAATCCCAAGTTGACATCCTTTCCTACCCTTTTGTCCTTTGTTTCGAAGTCAATCTGTACCTTTTCCATTTCTATACTTAGCATAGATTCATAGTTGACTTGACACTTGTTGAACTATGCACACACAATGTGCAATCAACCAAAGTTTTTCAGGCCCTTAAACCTTAATAAAAACCACAACAGTCATTAACCAACGTGAATAAGAAAATGTTTCAAATTCACTAAGTTTTCTAAACTCTGTTTGGCTCTGCAAAGTTTTGGGACTTCTAGTTTCGGGGTCTTGATCCACAAGACTCTCATACTTTCTTTCAGGTGATATCTCCCTCTTTCTCCCTACCCTCGTAACCAAAGGCACCTTTCACAACTTCACGATCTCATGAGTTCGCAAGTCAAAGACCCTTGACTCTTCTTCCTCCAAACACCGATACCCAAGATGCGATACAGTATGGCTCCCTCCTCACTAGTTCCTGCTACATATAACCATGGGCTAGGGATAAGTGTTAGCACCTCTCCTCATGAATTCACGAGTTGGAGTGTTGAGCCCTCATGCTCCTCCTTTGTGAATCCCAAAATCCTGATTTACTTTACCCTCCGGGCCCACATAGCACAACTGTCTCCACATCTACAGTGGCGAGTGGCACCCTCAGGAGGTTCCACATTATATATGGTGACATCATCAGGTCCCATCATGATCACTTTTATTATGTCCCATTGGCACATGGTACACACCCATGTGTCCACGTCCATTCCATGTGAAATCCAATGATTAAACCTTTCTCAAATCTAAGACGTAGATCCTTTTGGCATTTCGGGGTTTCAAACATCGGGAGTTTGTGCATCCACACCTCTCGAACTTCCATTTGCTGAAATCCTAAAATTACTATCTACCCCTCCACTTGATCCAATAGTCAAGTTACTGTCTTACAATCTACGGTGTAGATCGTTTCAGGTTTCGCTATTTTGCGACTTGCAAAAACAAGCTTCTTCCCTTTTGGTTTCTTGGGTGTTAGCACCTAAACATGTAAGAGGGGTATCTTTTCCTAAAAGACACCCCCCGTTGGTGCAAAGAGGGAAAGCAGTGGAGTAAAAACCCACTTATCCTATGTTGGGGTGCAAATGCACATTTGGATAAACAACGAGCGAATCTAGGCAGCTAGAATCGACGTGCCCAAATCTGCGGTCAGGATTGGATTCCAGAGCCCCCTCACCATTCTACCTTTAAAGCAGAGGGAGGGGGGGGGGTCCGGAATTGGCCACACACCTCTCAATGACCTAGATTGGAGCACTCAGATATGCGGTCAAGGTTGGATTCTAGACCCCCCTTGCATTCTACCTTTATTAAGGGGGGGGGGGGTCCAGAATTGGCAATTTTTAGTGGACCCCACATTGCCACATCTCCAATCTCTTCCACCATCCACCTTATTCCATATGTCTTCTACTCAACACCATCCTGACCTATTCCTTTCCCCTTTCCTCACTTCCACCTGTCACCTCCTGCCAGGTGTTCTCCCTCCCCATCCTCCAATTCATCTTTCCTCCTCCTTTAGGCCCGCCACTTTGCCACTTTCCTTGTCACTTTCTCATAGAACTTTGCCTCGTCATCCAGTGCCACAGCCCCCCTACCTTCGTCCACATGGCCCCTCCTCATCTCATCATCCACTGACCTCCTACCATGTGTCTCTCTTTCTCTCCCAGTCACCTCCACCTGTATGGTCATCTCTACTCCTTATCCACTTGTGCCCTACGTTCCATGTCACTTTCTCCCATCCACCACTTCCACTTATGCACCCAGTATTTGCACCAGCCTCCACACCTTATTCATTAGGTCATTTAGCCAATCTAGGTGGCAGCACGAGAAGACCTCTACGTCCCAAGAGTGCAGAGTTGGCCGAGCCATTCTCAGTCCCAAGGAAGCAGTTATTGAGGTAGTTGGTGGTAGTTAGATATCATCTCTGCCATAAATGGAAAGTTTGACGAAGGATTAAAAGCGGGTTGGTTCATTCGCAGGTCTGTCAGGAGTCTGATTGCATCTGTAATAAGTGCACGATTGATCAAAGACTGCATGTGCAATCTGTCAGTAGACATGCAGACGCAATGTTTTTAATTCAGTGTCTCATTTTCATTGTTGTTGTTTTTCTCTGAGTAAATGTAGGCAATTTCACCATTTTGTAATCTATCGATGGTAGAGCGATGCTTCAGAATGTAAAGTTTTACCAGACATCCTAGTTTCCCAGTTATGTATCTGTATGTGAGATTTCTTGTTTTATGATAGATAGCTTTCTTACTTCGACTGGTTTTCATCTCATACTGAGGGAGTTCATGATTGACTGATTCACATGAATCATTTCAACTATGTTATGACAAAGGATTTATTGTTGCATTGTTGTACTCTCCAGTTTTCTACATTTGAATGTAAGAAGCTCTTGTGTTTAGATGCTTCCCCTACAGTCTGTTAGAAACCTGATGTTTATGATAGACCTTTTCATTTCTCTCATACAAGTCTTCCTCCTTCTCACCCTTACTACAACCTATTGTCTGAAGTTGGACTAAGACCTCACTTACTCATGCATGCCCGACCTAGTTTCAGGAGTTAGAACAATATTGTTTCAAGTTTGCTTCCATTCAATCACATCTTTATAAAAAAAATGTGACATAAAGTGATGGGCATTGGGATCTTCTCCTGCTGCAATCCAGGAGTGACTTCCGTCGCTAACATTTCTAGCATCATTGTCGGGGACGAAGTTGAAAATTTTCCCTAGGATTGAACGACATTGAGCCTCTAATTCTGAACGTGCATGAGGCATTAAAGCCCTTGAAGATTGCTACTATGCACCTGGCAACTCCATTGCGATGACTCCACTAAGGTGAGCCTGCTATTTTAAATTGTGGCTTCTAGAGGTAGACACATGCGGTCCCATTCGCAACTGCCTCGAGCTTTGCCTGAAGCTGATCTGGAGGTGATTATCAGAAAAGGGAAGGCCTCACAAGGAGAAAGTTCCACCACTGAACAAGGTAATTTTCCACCTCCTTCTGTAGAAACTCTATTTTCTTCTTCTAAGCTTCCTAGCAAACCTGTTTCAGAGGTTTCATGTTTCCTAAATTTCGGGAGTCTTCCTGCTGAGTTTTCCCCTCCTGGTCTAGGATTAGAAGGGGAAATCCTTGTCACTCCCCTTTCCCCCAAAGCTATACCTTGGCGCAGACCTCATACCACAGAAGATTTCACCACCCCTCCTCTTGTTACTGTTGCTACTACTACACAGAGAGAAGCATCTGCCCATTCGGGTCCCCTAGCCTTCTCTCTAAATTCCCCATTGTTTCCCTTTCCAGCAGGGAGCTCATTTCTACTATCGCCCATTCGAACCCCTTCTCCTTTGAGTTCTCCTCCACCTAATCTTCCCATGGAAAGAGTTAATCCCCCCATGACCAGAATAGAGGCCATAATAGCTACTGGGTATGCTCCCCTTATGTTACCACAGTCTCTCAATGCCCTTCCAATAGATGGTTACCTTAAGCAACTACCCAAGTTCACAGGCGAAGGAGATATAGCCGTAGAAGAACACCTCGAAGCCTTTTACAGTTTGACAGATGATCATGTTATCATGCATAAAGACATATGGATGAGGATTTTCATTCATAGTCTCGAAGGCGAGGCTATAAAATGGTTCAGGGCCCTACCCTCTGGATCTATTGATGGGATTGAGGCTTTGGATAATGCCTTTTTGAGACAATGGGGGGACAAAAAAGACTTCATGTATTATATGACAGAGTTTGAGTCTTTGAAGAGAAAGTAAGGAGAGTCTATCTCCAACTTCTCCAATAGATTCAATAAAATGTATAATAAAATCTCCACTGAGATAAATCCCTCAGAAGACTCTATTAAGATCACTTACTCTAGTGCTTTTAATCCCAATTTCTACCTTCTGTTGAGGGAGAGAATAGCCACTACTCTGGCTCACATACAGGATGTAGTCGTAGAAGTAGAATCTAACATATTGGTTGTTGATAGACTCAGGAATAAGGAGGATAGAGACATATCTAGAAAAAGACCTAAAGCCTCCCCATCCAATTCCTCTCCCCTTCCCCTTCAGTCATATGAGGTAACTAAAATGCTAAAATAACTTTCAGCTAGAATGGAAAGGTGGGAGTTAGAAGGGAATCCCTTGTACAGAAATCCCCAGAATGTTGATAATAGAAGTTTCAGGAGACCTAAAGCAATGTGCCATAGGATTTACCAAGGGAACAAAGGGGGAAAGACAGAGAAGATCAAAGGATTGAAACCCCTCTCCAAAACAACCTAGTTGCTCATGAGGAAGAAGAGGAGATAGATGAGCTTGACCCTCAAATTCATTGTATTGAAGAAACTTCCCCTTTTCCCCATTTGACTCAGTTTGCATATGAATAATCCCTTATGAACATTCAAATCAATGAGTTAGGTAAAGGAGAAAAGGCCAACAACACCCCTAATAGATACCCTCTCAGATCAAAGAAGAAATAAGGAAATTTTGACAGCCAAGATCAGTCCCTCATAGCAGAAAGGCCTACTAAATCTGCAACAATCACTACTAAAGAAATGAAAACTCAGAATACTTCGCCAAAGACCAAAGAACCTGTCTATGAGGTAAGGGAAGCTCTTAAGACTATTTCCTCCTTCATTTTTGAGCATGAAATTCAAAAAATCAGAATTCCCATACCCCTCTTAGAGCTAGTTAAAAATGAAGATTTCAAAAGGTCCCTCTCCAAACTACTACAATCTGAGTCCCCCCAGCCTTCCTATGACTCAGTCAACCTTCAAGATGAAAAGACAATAGTTATCCTAGCTCCCATGGTCGAAGACATAGATGATTCATCCCCTCCCTTCTACACCTCCCTAAACATACATGATAAAGTGCTGCATAATTGCTTGATGGATTCAGGAGCTACCCATAACCTTATGCCCAAAATAGTCATTGAAGAATTGGGATTGGAAGTGACAAAGGCTTATCATGACTTGTACTCTTTTTATTCAAGGAGGGTGCAATGTACTGAAGTCATCAAATACTTGGTGGTCTCTTTATTTCAACTACCAATGAAGAGTGTGGTCATGGACATTGTTGTAGCTGATGTTCCCCCCAAGTTTGGCATGTTGTTGTCAAGGTATTGGATTAAAAGACTTGGAGGAACATTACAGATGGATCTCACATATTCCACCATTCTAGTATTTGGAGGGGAACATAGGAGGTTGTATAGAGAAGCTTAGCTAGCCTATATTGTTATTGATGAAGCAAACCCCACCAATCATCCCATCTTTGCACTTGACACTGATTTGGGGTCTAGATTATTACAGATCACTAAGACTCCTGATATCCCTTTATAGATCAGAAATTAGCCCATTTTTAATTAGGAAATACCTCCTCCAACCACCTCTATTTGGAATATTTTCTTTGATGGACCTTCTTTCAGTATAGGCATTGGCATTGGAGTGGTGTTCATGTCACCTTGTCAAGAAACCATATCCCTGTCATACAAGCTGGAATTTGAAACCACCAACAATGTGGCAGAGTATGAAGCTCTTGTTCTAGGTATAAGGGTTGCAAAAGAAATGGGAATAATGGATATAGCAGTGTTCGAAGATGTTGAATTGATAATCCAACAAGTCATGAATGTTTATCAGGCCAAGCATCCTAGACTCAAAAGTTACAGAAATGAGGTATCGGACCTGATTGATAATTTCTTCTCAACTTTCAACATTCCTTTTATCCCAAGAGAGGAGACTACTTTGGCCAATTCCTTAACTGTCTCAGCTAGTCTATTAAGGATCCCTCTGCTGCCGAAGATTAAATATGGGGTTGAAATAAGATATAGGCCATCCATCTCGGACAATGTAAATCATTGGAAGGTATTCGAAGACGATCTTGAAATCGAAAAGTTTCCTCAATCCGTCAATGATTTTTTTGCATTGCACATTGATCAGGATCCTAATCCCGAAGGTGAACCTCACTCTAAGGTATTCTTAAATAAAATTGTTAATTACCATATTTTTCAGTTGCCCAGCAATTACATTCCAAGGGGACTAGTCCCTTTAGAAAGACTATTCGATGGGAATGATGTGGCAGTAAAAGGTAATATTTCAGGAGGATATGTTGATATAGCTGAGTGCAACATTGTCACACAAGAGGAGCCTAAGTTCATCAAGTTGTCAAGTAGCCTGACCCAAGAATAGAGGGCTGAATACACTGAATTATTAAGAGAATTTGTTGATGTGTTTGTCTGGACCTATGAATACCTCAAGACATATGATACATCTATCATTGAACACAAGATCCCATTGAAGGAAGAGGATAAACCATTTAGGCAGAAGCTAAGACAGATAAACCCCATGTTGTTTCCTATCATGGAGAGAGAAGCAAAAAATCTGTTAGATGCCCAAATCATTGTCCCCTTGAAATATTCTAAATGGGTTGCCAATTTGGTCCCGGTGAGGAAGAAAAGTGGAGAAATCAGGCTCTGTGTTGATTTCAGGAACCTGAATAGTAGCTCAAAGAAATACAATTATCCCTTGCCCAACATGGAACACATATTGCAGAGGGTAACTGTTGCATCTAGGATATCCATGATTGATGGTTTTTCTGGTTATAACGAGATATCAGTCATGCTCGAGGAAAGAGAAAAAACAACCTTCACCACTCCTTAGGGCACATTCATGCATGCCAAAATGACTTTTGGATTGATGAATGCAGGAGAAACATTTTAGCAAGCCATGGATATAGCCTTCGTTGGGGATAAATATTAGTTTGTGGTGATCTATCTAGATGACATCACAGTCTTCTCTAGGTCTGACAAAGAGCACTGTTGTCACCTGAGGAAAGTTTTCTTGAAGTGTCATAGGTTTGGCCTATCCTTAAACCCCAAGAAATATTTGTTTTATATGAAGGAGGGGAAGCTGTTAGGCCATATAACATCATCAGAAGGAGTAAGGATTGATCCTAGTAGGGTAGAGGCAATTCAGACCCTGTCGCTTCCCAAGTCTAGAAAGAAAGTTCATGCTTTTTTATGGAAGATTAACTTTTTGAGGAGGTTCGTATCAAATTTTGTTGAGGTAGTGAAACATATCACATCCATGCTCAGGAAAGGAAATAAAGTAAAATGGATTGCTAAACCCAGGGAATCTTTTATCCAAATAAATAAGGCTTTGACTGAGGCACCTGTGTTGGTCAGCCCCGATTATTTCAAGGATTTCCTAATTTTTTCTTTTGCTTCTTTTGATATAGTCACAACAGTCTTATTGCAGAAAAATGAGGAAGGGCGAGAGCAACCGATTTCATTCTTTAGCAAGGCATTGAGGGATGCAAAAATCTAGTATGAGATCATGGAGAAGCAGGCCTATGCCTTGGTGAAATCTCTCAAAGATTTCAGAGTCGATGTCTTGCACTCAAAAGTGACTGCATAATACACTGAAATTTATATTCTTAATTTTTTATTATACAATATAATAATAATTCAAATAATTAATTTAATAAAATAGTTAATCAAATATAATTTAATTTGTAATTCCAAAATTTTAAATTACATCCAATTTTAGGGTTTCATTTCAATACATGAATTTTAAAATGACAGAATACCAAAATTATAGTGGATTACTCGATTACTCTCCGCGCCAATGCATGCATGAAGCTCCAGTTGTCTTTTATTAAAGAATGTCACTCCTTGTGGCGTGCTATTCATAATTTTACTGCGACAAGACACCCAAAGCAATGGATAATCCTAGTCCCATCTACTTGTCTGCACCACCAATGCATGCATGAAGCACTAACTGTCTTTTCTTAAAGAGTGTCGCTCTTTACGGTGCGCTATTCTTGTGACATGATACCCGACACAAGATATATTCTTCATTCCCGCCCTTTTGACTGTACCTTCACTCCATCCAGTTGAATACATACATCTGCCACCATTTATTAATGGCGACACAACATATTTTCTCCAATCCTGACCGCTTGACTGCACCTTCACTCTTGACACTGGCTAATAAAATTTACACATCATCACTCATTGGCATGAGAATTATCTACTTGTCAGTTTGACGTGTGACCGCCTTCAATGCCCGTCAAAAACTCTAGTGGGTATACAATCTAGGTAGTAGGGCTAGCCTACTAGGTAGTATGGGTCACGAGTCGTGTAGGGTACACATGCTCTGAACTGGAGATGCTAGCCTGCTAGGTAGCAGGGGTCACGACTCACGACGTGGAAGGCTGGAAGCTGGGTTAGGTGGAAGGCTGCAAAATCCATTATGTAGGGAATAAATTACTCAATTGCCCGCACTTGCGTGTCAGCTAGAGGCTGGAGCCTGTTTAATTGATTATTGTAGCCTGGAGATTGGAGCCTGGAGGCTTCTCCTCTTCCATGCAATTCTGAGCTTGTCTTCTACAAACCCAGAAGAAGTTTTGAGTTCATTAGTAGCAATAGGAGTTTAGTACAAGCCATCATGACAAAGGAAGAAAGAAGGGAATCAGAGCAGCAAGGTTTTTCACCTAAGGACTACACAGACCCACCTCCTGCTACTCTCATTGAGACTAGTGAATTCAAACTCTAGTCATTCTACAGGGCTTTGATAGCAGAATTCATTGCCACATTGTTGTTTCTCTATATCACCATTGCTACCCTGATTGGGCACTCCAGGACCTCAACAAACTGTGGGAGTTTTGGGGTGTCGGGTATTGCCTGGTCCTTTGGGGGCATGATTTTCGTTTTGGTTTACTGCACTGCTGGTATATCAGGTTAGTAATCCTTCCAAGAAGGTGATCCATCATATATATAATGTTAATATTGTCATATGAACCAACAGAGACACACTGTTGTGGTTGAGATTTCTGAATTTCTTCTTGTGTTTGTTCCTTGTGTTTGGTGTTGTAGGTGGGCATATCAATCCTGTTGTCACTTTTGGCCTTTTTTTAGCTAGGAAATTTTCCTTGCCAAGGGCTATTCTGTATATGATAGCCCAGTGTCTGGGGGCCATTTGTGGGACTGGATTGGTTAAAGCCTTCCAGAAGAGTTTCTATGATAGATATGGAGGTGGAGCTAACTATGTGCACCATGGATACACCAAGGGTGTGGGTTTGGCTTCTAAAATCATCGACACCTTTGTCCTGGTTTACACTGTCTTCTCTGCAACTGACCCCAAGCGCAGTGCTAGGGACTTCCATGTTCCTGTATGTTTATAAATACAGATGCATATACATCTTAGTTTTGTACTTGCACAGGGGCATGAATTTTACTAGACCTGCTTTGGTTGTGTAGGTCTTGGCCCCATTGCCAATTGGATTTGCTATTTTCATGGTGCAC
>ML786320.1:54171-70596 GCA_009831015.1 Picea engelmannii | reverse complement strand
CACTTAGGAAA
Source organism: Picea engelmannii (assembly GCA_009831015.1). Taxonomy (NCBI): domain Eukaryota; kingdom Viridiplantae; phylum Streptophyta; class Pinopsida; order Pinales; family Pinaceae; genus Picea; species Picea engelmannii. The sequence goes on along the minus strand of ML786320.1, from coordinate 70,585 downwards.
CAATTATATCCTTTGGGTTATAAAGAAAAATAAATAATTGAATGGCAATCATTAAAACTAAGAAAAGGACAAACAGTGCAGGAATACACTGATGGATTTAGAAAAATGGCATTAATGTTAGATATTCCTTTGCAGACACAAGAAACCCTTATGAATTATATAGGAGGTTTACCTATGCATATTAGAAATAATGTTTTCATGTTTGGACCCACTAACCTTGATGAGGTTTCTCTTCAAGTTACGTATATTGAAGCAGGGAAAGCAGGTGTGTCAGGGGAATCGTCGTCTTCGAGGAAAGAGGACAAGAGGAGAAGGCATAGCAAGGGAAAGCATGCAAATTCCATGACAAAGAAGGAAGGAAATCCCTCTTGCAAGAATTGCAAGAAAGAGGGACATGATGAGGACAGATATTGGCAGTTGCATCCCGAGAAGAGGGCAAAGTGGATCAAAGAAAAGAAGGGAATGCAAATAGTGGCAACGACATCAAAACCCACAGACTTCGGATCGGATTCAGGTGATGAGTCAGAGATTTCATTGGTTGGTATGACAGGTAAAAATGGTGAAGAGATTGATTCTAGAAGCAATTTGTTTCATATAAGGGTAATCATGCGACACACTAAGATAGACAAATTAATCGACAGTTGATCTCAATCTAATCTAATCTCAGAAGAATTGGTTAAGAAATTGGGATTAAAAACACAAACTCATCATAAGCCTTACACACTTAAATGGATGAGCAATCATCATCAAATGCACAACAAAACAGTGCACAATCAAATTTTCAATTTCATCTAAGTATGTGGACGAAGTAACTTGTGATGTTGTGTCGTTAAGAGAATGTGGGATGATCTTAGGTAGTCCATACTTATTTGATCGTAAGGCAATCTTCTACAGGACAAAGAATCAATATCAATTCACTAAAGCAAGTCATGATTATGTGGTTCATGCTCATTGTGTTAAAGAAAATAAAACACTTCAAACAATGGAACAATTAACGAATGCAGTTGTTTCAAATGAAGTAATTGATCTTAAGAAAGAACAAAATATGGTTGTTGAATGGAAAATCAATCATAAGTTGCTTCAAGATAAGCTCATGTCGTGCATATATCTAAAGTATATCAGTGCATTTGCAGTCATCTTTTTGATGTTGTCATTAGCAATGTTTTCTACATGGATGATAGTAGCTTCAGTAAGATGTAATAGGGTTCAAATGGCTAACAATATACTGTCAGTGTCATGATTGTGTTACGGTTGATGTTGATGAGACAGGTTCATAGGACAGAGTTCAGAGACAGAGAGTAAGCTGGGTGGCCTATCCCAATCTTGGTGGCTGGTCAGTAACCTTTTAGGGACCAAAAGGTCTTATTCTAGAGAGGTGTGATCTGAAATCAGATACAGAAGCCTGATAGGGATTGAAAAATGCTCAAAAATGAAAGTGATCAAAATGCGACGAAACCTATGCCATTGCATCTGTCTCATCTTCCTTATTCCGGTAGTATATTTACTTTGTCAAACGGGCTCCGTATGGAGAAGATATCACATTCTGTCTGATAAGTCAAACAGGCAAAAAAAATTGCCGACTGTGCAGTCCGCACAATTCGTACAGATGCTGACGTGGAACGGATGACATAGCAAGATGACATGGCAGAGTTCGTACATGTTGACATGGTGACTATATGATGACATGGCATGTGAGGATGTGGCAGAGTCCAGTTGGCAGTTGATGTGGACGAATCAGTGGCTGATGCATGGCATTCATCGGTTGGATGTAGAGGTGCCACGTGGCCCAATCATGGGATGCCACATGGAACCCCAGAATTGGTTGGTTGTATGTTAATAAAATGTAATGGAGTCCATGGGGTTCGACCCCCGGACCTCCCCCACCGGCATAAGGTTTAACAATGGCCACCCTACCAACGAGCCATTCATTGGTTCTTATTTATTATATGGTTTCAACAATATTTAACTTTGTTTATTATTTAAAATGGAAAAGGGGTTGGGCCGGGGCTTAGCCCTGACCCATGGTCTTATTATATTGCATATAACCATAGTGTAACCTATATGTGCGCGGTTGTAATGGTTGGCCTGCATAGCCTGTGGTCCTTTGCTTTACCCCATATGACCATTCAAGGGGGTGCGCTCCGTACGAAGGGGAATAGTGCCCGAATTAACTATAAAGTGGGCTTTGTAACTATAAATTGGGTTTTTATGGTTATTTAATCTATTTTTAATTAGTTTTCTCCATTTTTTTGAGTTATTGGGTAGTTTTGGAGCCTAATTTCTTGGAGGAAGTTGGAGATGAGCAACCAACTTCCCAGCTATATAACCAAGGCCTGTTTGAGGCCAAGGGACAGCATTGGGGGCATTCAGAGAAGAATGATGCGGAGGAGAAGCCAACCCAAAGACATTTTGATGCAGAGAAGCTTTTGAGGAGGAGATGCTGCCGGGTCATTTTTGGGAGCTCCAGACGTCCGTTTTGTGTGTCGTTTTCTTTGATGGGTTCTTAAGATTTGGATGAACATGACCAGATCAGTCTTGTAGCCATTTGGCATTGCAGAGATGTACTTTTGAGCTTTTGAATAGAAATAAAGAAGCCTCCCCCACAGAGACAAAGGCCCAGAGACATAGGCAAAGTTGTGCCGAACTCCGTTATCAATCTACCTGTTATGGTTTGTTGTCTTTTATTGCATTTCAGATCTGCACATATGTATATGTCTTTTATAATTCCTCTTCTTTCCTCATTCTTCACTAAGTTTTCTCAAATGGTTAATTAACGCTTGCAAAATTAAAACTCAACCATAAGTCATTAAAAGATCCTACAGATCAAGTCACCTAAAACACTTGAATTTTTCTTATATATGTGTGTTTCCTTTTTGCAACATGGGTACATCCATGCCTTGCTAACTTGTGGCCCGCAGATTCCCTAAAAAAATTGAAAAAATAAAATAATTCCACCTTTTCGAGAGAGGATTTTTGTTGGGCTCATTTCCCAACATCCCGAAGCTTGTACTGTAATGACCCTAGTTGAATAAATGTTTAAAATTATAAAGTAAAATTAATTAAAGAAAATAATTGTGGTTAACTAAGTAATACTCTAACTACAAACCACATTTAATGACCTGAGAAATAAATTTAAAAGATCAATGAAAATGTTATAAAAATGGTTGCGTATGCAGAGAGGAAGCCTATGAATCCCGAGAAGATAAAACATTAAAGGGAGGAGAAGGGACATGCATGGAGGTGGGTGGAGGAAGTAACTGCATGAGTCAGTGAAGGAGGAATAAGGGAAGGAGGAAGGTTTGCGGGAGGGGCATCATTCGACGGGGGGATGGATGTGGAGGACGGTTGGATTTGCTGTGAGCAGAGAGTTTTTTGGTTGTAACTTTTGATCAGTTTAGGCACCGAGTTGCTGGAGGTTTTGGGCATGGGGGCTAGGATATCTATAGATATCTTGGAGCTAGGTAGTTTTCCTAGTTGGTAGGGAGGACAGTAGTTTTGGGCAGTTATTTTCTTGTTTGATGCAGGATTGATCTATGTATCAGGTAGCAGGAAGGCAGCAGCAAGGCAAAGAGGCAACATAAATTAGCATCAGAACCAGGTACTTTGTTAAATTATGTATTTATTTCATTCTGCCATAAATCTAAGTTATTGAAATTGTTGTTATAGAAATCAATATTATGCTATGAAGTTATTGTCTTAGTTTATGAAGTAAATTGGTTATGAAACTTAATGATGTTTAGAATTATTAGGCTGTTACATATGGTATCAGAGCATCTTAGTTCGAAATCTGGGCCCACGGGCTGAAACCCTGAGTGTTAACTCCAGCCACGCTTAAACTACAAACAAAACACGTTCAGTTTGACCCAATATGACTAATACAGTATCTGAAAATATAAAGAAGGTAGCACCCTTACGTTATCCAAGCAAATGATCTCATAGATATATCACAAGTAACCACTTTAGGCAATACCCTTTAACTGGATCATGTATGGTCACTACAGTTTTAGTCTGAATATTCAAAGGAATGCCTTTAAAATAGTGGCAGCAAACTGGATAGTTTGAAGGATCACCTCCCACAAAATGGATACCCTTAAAGCAACCAGAATAAAGCCTATTAAGCACGAAAAACAGAGATGATAACTTAATTTTATTGAGCAATACTTGTCGATGAAGTTTCGGGTAAAATAGACACCTGAAATCGATGAAAATGTCGAGGGAAACTTTTGACTAAGGCTTGAAGTTGGTAATAATTAATAACTACATGAACTACACTAAATAAAATGCAATAGGATATTCACAAGACCTGGGAAAGGTCTACTTCACCTCGAACTTGCCTAAATGAGGAACTGCCAATGCACAGTCGAAAAAAGAAATTTAGAAGACTTGTATTGCGCGGGAACAGTGTAAACTGGTTGCCTGTATTAACCTCGGTGAATTTTAAATAATGTAAAAACTCATGAACAATAGACCAATATAAATTTTAACCGTGTTAGGGGAGCGGGCCATTACGCGGGAGAACCGATCTGAGCCGTCGGATCTCGGGCGAAATCCTATCAGCCGTTAGATCTCGAGAAGTTGCGCGGGGTTTAATTCCTAGTGTGCAGAGGAGGAGTCCCAGAAGAGTCACCGGGATATCAGAGTCATCAGGGCTTTGTTAAGCTAGAGAATCAAGACCTTGTGGTTCTCAAAATCTCGAGAATGGATCCCAGCCATTGATCCCTTCAGGGACATGCGTCAACATTCTGGGAAGGTATCGGGATTTTACCCATTGGGGATTTCAGGAGTGTAGAATTGTTGCGTCAGGGAATCGCGATTTTTGATTTCCCGACGGAATCAGAGCCATCCAAACAGAAAGGACAAGTGTCAGGAGATCCCGCAGAGTTAGGGATCGGGGAATTGAAAGTTTCATGCACATGACAACGAGAATCACGATATCCCAATACGTGATTTCCCGATGGGTACAAGGACAGAGTGGGGACCACCAGGGTTACAGTGAGGGACAAGTGTCGCGTCACACCAAACGAGCGCAGATCGGGGTTTGGGAAAAGAGAAGTCCCGGAACTCATATTTTTTAGATTCGCGAACTCACGAACTCTGACACACCGAGGGAGGATAGGTGTCAATAGGTCAAATATTGCAGGGGTCAACACCAAGTGGCATCGAGGATCGAGATTCGGGGATCTATGAGGACAGTGGATCACGACAGCGCAAGTGCTAATTTCCTGATGGGAAAATTCTCGATAAAAGCAAGGAACCCCGATGAGATCTGAGCCGTTCATTTCAAGGATGCGTGTCAGAGGATCCTGAGGAGTCAAAGTTTGGCATATCGGAGTTTCCGGAGGCAAGAAACTCTTGTAGCTCGAAGTCGCGATATCCCGACGGAGGAGTCATGTGGGCCATGACGGGAGATAGTGGAAGACAGGTGTCAGGAGGTCCTAGGAAGTCGGGGATCGGGAAATCAGGGTTTTAGAGGACATAGAATGCTCACATTAAGAAATCGTGATCCACGATTTCCTGACAGGATCAACACCGTCCATCAGCGAGGACGCGTGGCAAGAGATCCCGAAAAGTCAGAGTTCGGGATATCGGGGTTTCCGGAGTCGTGAAACTCTTGCACAATGGAATCGTGGTCCACGATTTCCCAACACGGTTAGAGCTATTCGATTTGAGGGACGCATGTTCGAGGATCTAAAAGAGTCGGGGTTCGGTATTTCGGGGTTTCTGCATACAAAGCAATTGTTGCATTGGAAATCGCGATTTCGCAATACCCGATAGAGCAACGAGGAAGTGATGTCGTGGAGGAGAGGGAGCTCACACGTGCATTAGGGATTGGCATTTCGGGATTCTCGGTGATGAGAAAATCATGCCAGGAGAAGTCACGAAAACCCGAATCCCAACATAGAGTATGACGGTGGTCACATGGGAAAGGGTTGTATGGGCCCAGAACATAGCCAGGATTGGCTAAAGTCTGAAGAGGCGCATCGGATATCGGGATATTGGGAATTCTGTAGACACGGGGTTCATGCAATTCGATATTGTGATATCCGAAACCCCGATAAGGGACAGGGCTGTGGCCTTGGGGTATAATGGTCATGTGGACCAAGCTCGCAGTGAAGGGGCTAATGAAGAAAAGAACCCATCGGGAAAGTTAAGCGCAAAATCCCAATAGGAAGGTATATGGTAACGGTCTTGTGAGTGCGGTCATATAGACCAAGGTATAGACAGTAGGGGTCTAGCTCATAGAGATGGAGCTCATCGTGAATCAGGGATAGGAGAGGTAAGGAGTTCGAGAAAGTGAAAAGTACGAAACCCCAAAACCCAAAATTTAAATGGGGAATTTCACAGTTAGGAGTAGAGGGCCATGAGAAATACAGAAAGACAACGTATATACATACATCTACACCCATTTAACTACATACATATGCACAGATGAATGAATTTATAAATACAAAACAAATAAATCGAAAGCAAAATACCCAAAATCCATACAGGGCTGGAATTACAAGCAAATCATTTTGTTTCAAAAGAGGAAATTACCATTCGTTACCACAGCATAAGGAAGGTTTATGTAATTTTTTAATTTGAATAACCCCACGTTCTTCATGAAGGAATTGAAACTGTGCACAATTGGTGGACTAAATCGTACCTCTTACAATAGCTGAGGGCAAGCTCTGCAAAATGTACAAACAAGGGATTGGTTCCCAACATTTTAGAGAGACTGGACTCTAGGTCCTAGATCTTGACAGTGGCCACCTCAATATACTCTGTTTCTGCAAAACGAATTGGAGCATATACAACATTAACCAGTGCTAGTGAAGTGCTCAGAACGACAGTGAGGATGTGAGCCATGGCAAGGTAGATTATGGAAACATCTGAGTAGAACAGAGGCAGATCTGTGGTGGACAAAGACTGATGCAGGGAAAGTCCCAGCGGATGAGAAAGTGGGACAGAGGAAGGATGCGTAGAGAGTTGAAAGGCTGACAGGTGTAGAAATTGGGGGTTAGATATGAGGGATCTTATGAAAGCCAGACGAGCACATGGAACCCATGTGTTCCCGAACCCTTGGGTATATGCTCAATTATTTATATATATATATATAATATAAAGTGTTAAAAATAATTTAAAGTAAATTGAACAATTTAGTATCGATAATTTATATACAAATAAAGGTCATATTAGTTAAAATTAATGAAAGGTTAAATGGGTTGAATTAGTGTAATATGATTTTAAATTAATCATTTTAATAAGAGTAAGGTTAATCTATCTTAAGGATAATTAATGATGTTGAGTCTGAGACAAGCGGGAAGGAGGTAGTATATGCACTAGGAAGTGACGAGTAAAGCACAAGGCTAACGTAGCTACAGGGTAAGGGACCCAATAATCATTTTCGCAAGGATAAAGAAACCAAGATTAGATGCTTAATCCTAACCCAAACCTAGCCGATTCCCTTGATGGAGTAATGTCTGTTTACAGACAAGTCAAGAAAACTTACACCTAACCCTATTTCTAAGTTTAAGTAGCACCAATTTGAAATGTCCTTGAACTCACCCAGACAACTTTGGGGTCATGCAGGTTAATTCATACAATATGGCCAGGACTCGAAGGGGTCGAGGCAGGGGAGCATCATCACGGGCATCACCGACGCCACCCACACCATCAACACCACTAGCACCACCACCGCCATCGCCTGAACTAGCCCTCATACTACGCTCGTTGGAAGCCATTAACGAGACTTTAAAGGGGCACCAGCCAGCAGGGGCTGAAGTGGAACCCCCACCATCTGGAACAGGTAATCCAGAAGCATCAAGGAACTCAAGGGGATAATTTCCACCTGAAGACATCACGTGAGAGTTGCAGAAGATCAATCTTCTGGAGTTTGCCGAAGGTCGTGCCAGTGAACGCGTGGAAGCATGGTTGGAAGGCATGATAAGGTTTTTTGCCCTAAGGGACTATGCATCCAATTCAAAGGCAAAGATCACAATTTTCCAGTTAAGAGACAGTGCCTTGAACTGGTGGGGCAACTTGGAAAGACAACTACACCTTACCCCAGACACAGTATCTTGGGAACTTTTCGAGGAGAAGTTCCGAAGGAAATATATACCAGCATACTACGAGGAACAACAAGTAGGGGCATTTCATGGCTTAGTACAAGGAAACAGGACTGTAGAAGAATACGAGATCAGGTTTATGGAACTGGTCAAGTATGTTTCGTATATGGACAATGACCAGCGACAGGCAGAGAACTTCGTTTATGGATTGAACCCAAAGATAAGAGCTATGGTACGGATGTGGAAACCGTCTTCAGTGGCGGAGGCGGTAGAAAATGTGCGTTACGTAGAAGAACAGATGAACTTAACAGGGGGTACAAGATCGGCATTTCCACATCATCCTGGATTCGTAGGAAATACCTCGAGGACATTTCCTACGGGAGGGGGCTCAAGGCCACCACCTTACAGTAACAGAGTCGTGCCAAGGACAGTACCTGCAGGGATTTCAATGACAGCTAGTGCAGCATCTCATTCATCACCAATGGTGTAGACAGGTCCACGACCATCTCGAGGAACAGCTAGTAGGGGCAAGGGTTCCAGGGGAAGGAACTCATTTAGGAATCAGTCACCTAATAGTGCATCGGTTCAATCTTGTATTGCCTGTTGGAGATGTGAAGGACCCCATTACAAACGGGACTGTCCAGAGTTACAATCAGGGTTTGTGCATAGAGAAGGAAAGGCACCAATGGGGAGGTCAAGTAGCAACCACCAGATTTACGTAGCGGTTAATAACCGCCAGGCCAAACATCAATCCATCGTAGTGGAGTCATCAGGTATGCTAAATCATGTTAATGTTAATATTTTGTTTGATTATGGTGCGACAGATAGTTTCATTTCACCATCTGCATTAGAAAAGAGTGGGCTGGCAACCTATGAGCATGATGACTTTAAACAAGTCGAGATGGCTTCGGGGGAAAAACAAGCTGTAGGACCTAGTGTCGATAATTGTATAGTAGACCTAGGAGTGTGCACTACCAGGTTGAAGGTATATGTCACTACTCTTGGGGCGCATGACCTAATCATTGGAATGGATTGGTTAGTAGCTCATCGAGCTTTGGTAGATTGTTTCTCCAAAAAGGTACTTTGTATTGATGATGAAGGAAGACCAATAGAGATCCAAGGTGTACAGAGAAAGGTGTCGTTACACTTTATATCAACTATGAAGGTCAAGCGATGCTTGAGACAAGGGTGTCGACTTTATGTAGTGGAGGCAGTGAAAGAAAGGAAGGGACCCTCACTGGATCAGTACCTGGTTTTGTCATAATTTCAGGATGTTTTTCCAAACGAGTTACCAGGGTTACCTCCAGAGAGGGAGCTTGATTTTACTATTGAGCTAAAACCTGGTGCAGAACCAATATCCAAGAATCTGTATCATATGATGTCACTAGAACTTTGTGAATTGTGAATGTAGTTGAAGGAGTTACTAGACTTAGGGCTAGTAAGGCCTAGTGTCTCACCTTGGGGCGCACCGGTAATTTTTGTAAAGAAGAAGGATGGATCCTTACGACTGTGTATAGACTACAGGGACTTGAACCATGCTACAGTGAAAAATAGGTACCCAATGGCGCGAATAGATGATCTCTTTGATCAGATGAAGGGAGCAACAGTATTCTCAAAGATCGATTTGCGATCTGGGTATCATCAGTTAAGGATTAAGGAAGGTGATATCCCAAAAACTTCATTTCAGACTCGGTTTGGACATTACGATTTTGTAGTAGTACCTTTCAGATTGACCAATGCGCCAACAGTATTCATGAGCCTCATGAATGACGTATTCCGGAAATACTTAGACCGTTTTGTACAAGTTTTTCTGGATGACATTCTCATCTATTCCAGGAATGAAAGAGAACACAAAGAGCACTTGCGAATAGTGTTTTCTTGCCTTAGGGAGAACAAATTGTATGGAAAGTTGTCGAATTGTTCCTTCTTCCAGAAAGAGATCCACTATTTAGGTCATATCATTTCAGGCGAAGGGATCTTGGTGGACCCAGAAAAGGTAAAGGCCATTATGGAATGGCCAGTGCCGAAAAATACCTATGAGGTGAGGAGCTTCATGGGGATAGCGGGTTATTACCGGAGATTTGTGGAAGGATTCTCAAAAATAGCGAAACCCATCACCACTTTGCAATGCAAGGGGGTTAGGTATGAATGGACAGAAGAATGTGATAGCGCATTCATTGAGCTTAAGAGGTTAATAACTAGTGCGCCAATTCTACGAGTGCCAGATATGGAAAAGGACTTCATGGTATGCACAGATGCCTCGAAACAAGGGTTGGGGGCCGTGCTAATGCAGGATGGAGGAGTGATAGCTTATGTGTCAAGAAAGTTGAAGAAGCACGAAGAGTTATATGCGACTCATGATTTAGAGTTTGCAGCTATAATGCTAGCTCTAAAACTTTGGAGGAACTATCTTGTGGGGCAAAATTTTGAGCTCAAGACGAACCATCAAAGTTTAAAACATCTCTTCACTCAAAGAGATCTAAATGCCAGGTAAAGGCGATGGGGTGAGTTTATGAGTGAGTACGATTTTGGTATTTCATATATAAAGGGAAAGGAAAATGTGGTTGCAGATGCCTTGAGCAGGAGACCACGTATCTTCTCCTTGGTACCCTTAAAGTTCAATCTGAGGGAACAAGTGTTGACACAACTACTAGGAGATAGTTGGTATGTAAGGGTTACTTTAGACCTCCAGAGCGGGAGGAAGATAGACCCAAAGTATGAAGGATATAATCTAGAAACAGACGGATTGTTGAGATATCAAGGAAGGATGTACATCCCGGAGAATGGGGATATTCGAAGCATCATACTAAAGGAAGCCCATAGAGAACTTTATTGTGCACATCCGGGTGTGAAGAAGATGTATGCAGAGATGAAGAAACTCTTATTTTGGGTAGGCATGAAGCGCGATGTAGTCCATTTCATCGCCAGATGCCTAGAGTGTCAACAAGTGAAGGCCGATCACAATCACCCGGCAGGCCTCCTACAACCACATGATGTCCCTATGTTCAAGTGGGAAGTCATCTCAATGGATTTTGTTGTAGGGTTGCCACTCACATCTCATAGACACAATGCCATTCTTGTGATAGTGGATAAGTTAACCAAGACTGTTCATTTCATTCCGGTTAGAGACACTTACGATGTTACTGATGTGGCACGAGTGTTCATAAGTGAGGTTATTCATTTGCATGAGATACCTAAAAAGATTATTTCATATAGAGACTCCAGATTCACTTCTAGATTTTAGACAAGTTTATAGTCAGCACTGGGGACTCAATTGAACTTAAGCACAACTTATCATCCTGAAACAGATGGGCAAACTGAGAGAGTAAATCAAGTTATGGAAGACATGCTTAGGATGTATGTAATGGATAATCAAACCCAGTGGGAGAAGTACCTAACTTTGGTAGAGTTTGCCTACAATAACAGTTACCGTAGTTCCATTGGAATGCCACCATACGGAGCTTTATATGGAAGGCCATGCAGAACACCATTGAGTTGGGATAGAATAGAAGACCAAGTAACAGTGGGGCCAGAATTCATTCAGGAAATGGAGGAACAGGTGATTCAGATCAAGCAGAGGCTAAAAGGAGCACAGGATAGACAGAAAAGTTATGTGGATGCACACAGGACCGACCGAAGTTATGAAGTGGGGGACCAAGTTTTCATTCGTATCAGGCCCATTAAGAGTACCATATGGTTCAGGAAGGGGACAAAGTTGTCACCTCGGTTTATAAGGCCATTTAGGGTCCAAGAGAAAATTGGACCCGTTGCCTATCGTCTCGTACTGCCACCCCACTTGCATAAAACTCATAATGTATTTCATGTATCTGTTTTACATCATTATGTTGTTGATGAATCACATAAACTAAATTGGAAAGAATTGCAGGTATCAGACGTGGGAACCCTCATGGTAGAACTGTTATGCATACTAGACCGTAGAGTTCTACAGCTCAGAAACCGTCTAGTAGACCAAGTTAAGGTCCAGTGGGACAAGTATAGTCCAGGATCTGCTACTTGGGAGGATGCTGAGACACTACAGAGAGACTATCCCTCACTATTTTGACCACCTTGAGAATATGTTTCTCGAAGGTGGGGTGTATGTAATACTATCTTTTGATTTAGACAGCCAGGATTACCTGAGGCCTATACACTTTATTTCCTAGTGACAGTGAAACTATTAAGTGACACACATAAACTTTAAACTTATGAACTGTAATGAATGTTTAAATGTTGTTGATGATAATGCATGTAATGCAATCTATGATGTGAATGTAAATTTTACAATGATTAAATGTTATTGACGATGATGTATATGATGCGACACATTGTGAGAAAGTGAAATTGTTGAATGTTTAAATACTATTAGAATGATGTTGGATGCGATGAAATCTATTTTGGGTAAATGATGATCTTGTGAATGGGTGACGAATATGAACTATGGATATTATGAAATATAACTCTAATGAGAAAATCTTGATGTAAATATATCGGTACGGGGATACCAAATTAAAACAATGATAGTATGTCATTATATGATGATAATGCATAGAAATGTATTAGTTTGTGTTGCAGACTAATTTGCAGGTTATGGGCTATGAAATAGTCAAGTGATAATGATGATGAAAGTGGATGTCAGAACCACTAACCGAGAAACATTATGGTATGAATAATGTATGTTCCATTTATATTGATTTGGATGCATTGCTATGATGTGTGGACTATCGCATGATTTTGGTACTAACACTGCCCAAAACTATATAAACGATGAAAAAACCTCCAGCAACATGGTGCCCCTGTATGTTCCATTGTGGGGTGTTAACCCTAGTTCTGATAGGAGGGGTGGAGGCATTTCCCACCGAGTATCCCCCATTGTAGGGTGTTGACCCTGGTTCTGTTAGGAGGGGTGGAGGCATTTCCCATTGTGTATCCTCCGAAACCTGAAGTCATGGGAGAACGGTGCTAGTTCACGCTCACCAAGACATGTGATGATGACTGTCAGTTGCCTGCTAGGGAAGTTTGGTCGAGATAGAAACACTTCCACTTACAGGTTCTATTTGGAGTTAGGTCAATATAGTTGACGCTCCAAGATAGTCTAGCAGAGGAAGGATAGGAATGGAGTTGGAAGTAGGTTAGGGAGGAAGGATGAGTAGTAATAGTTGTGACAGTATGGGGATTTACCTTGTGGTGGAGTTGATGTCTTCCCTTCAAAAACAAAAAAAAAAAGAAAAAAAAAGAAAAAAAAAGGGAGAAATGTGTATACATGGATATTCATTATGACATAACTAAACCATAGTTATTTAAAACAAAATTGTTAAAACGGATAATTGTGATTAAATAATTTCTCAAACCATTGATTAATTGTTGTCTTTTATAAAAGACTAGCCTTGCTGATTGGATTGAATGCATGCATAAATTACTAAAAGATGGCAGTTTGATTATTAGTACATGCACGAGACTTGCATGTACTAGCTACACATGCATTTCTTGTACATATACACTAGTATGTATGAGCTTTCTTGACTTACTTACTGATAAGGCAGTTACAAGTTGTGAATGTGTGAACCATGCTCTTTTCCTTTGTACCATCAGATACCTTAAACTTTGGGACAAAGTTTCTTGAAGGGTGGGTGTATGTAACGACCCTAGTTGAATAAATGTTTAAAATTATAAAGTAAAATTAATTAAAGAAAATAATTGTGGTTAACTAAGTAATACTCTAACTACAGACCACATTTAATGACCTGAGAAATAAATTTAAAAGATCAATGAAAATGTTATAAAAATGGTTGCGTATGCAGAGAGGGAGCCTATGAATCCCGAGAAGATAAAACATTAAAGGGAGGAGAAGGGACATGCACGAAGGTGGGTGGAGGAAGTAACTGCATGAGTTGGTGAAGGAGGAATAAGGGAAGGAGGAAGGTTGGTGGGAGGGGCATCATTCGACGGGAGGATGGATGTGGAGGACGGTTGGAGTTGCTGTGAGTAGGGAGTTTTCTGGTTGTGACTTTTGATCAGTTGAGGCACCGAGTTGTTGGAGGTTTTGGGCACGGTGGTCAGGATATCCATAGATATCCTGGAGCTAGGTAGTTTTCCTAGTTGGCAGGGAGGACAGTAGTTTTGGGCATTTATTTTCTTGTTTGATGCAGGATTGATCTGTGTATCAGGTAGCAGGAAGGCAGCAGAAAGACAAAGAGGCAACATAAATTAGCATCAGAACCAGTTACTTTTTTAAGTTATGTATTTATTTCATTCTTCCATAAATCTAAGTTATTGAAATTGCTGTTATAGAAATCAATATTATGCTATGAATTTATTGTCTCAGTTTATGAAGTAAATTGCTTATGAAACTTAATGATGTTTAGAATTATTTGGTTGTTACATGTACCAAACAAAATTCAACCTTCTTAACCTCTCAAGGATGGTATAAATGAACAATTTAGGGCATGGATGAGGGGGAATAACTAAGGTGCAATATCATGCTGGAAAAATATTAGCAAGTTTCCCTAATCTCTTCATTCTATGAGCAACATCCCATTCTTGGAAACTCCTTTTTAGGCATTCTTTCCTTTCTCTATATAAATACAGGGTTTATTCCTATCCCTTTTGATTTATCCAAGGAAGAGCCTCATCACTGAGTTGATGCTTGAATGTCTTTGGAGGAACCCAAGGCAGTTGGCTTTGAACCAATATTAAAGGTTGAATCAGGTTGTAACTACCTTTCTCACATTGTTGTCAATAGATGAGTTCTCTTTCCCTCCTATTGTGTGTTTATTGGTTGATTGTAAAGTTATATGTTAATTTGTCCTTTATATATGGTTGGATCTATGCACATGATATATGTTATTTGAATGTATGACTACCTTGTATTATGACCAATGAAATATTTTGACCCATGAAATATTTTGAACCTAAAACCTAGTGATTTAAACCCTAATTATTTCTTTAGAATTTATGTGATATGCATGGGAACCATGAAATAAGCCCTATAAAATAATACTTGGTTTACGAGGGGTGTATGGAAGTAGATTCAAGGCTTTGGAATAAAAAGTATAGGTATCATGGAATATTCCATGATTTTGGTTAGAAATGAAAAAACTTAGGCCCAACTAAATGATTTTAAGTCTTACATGCCACATATGGAATAGTCAATGTATGAGTATTACTAATGTACATAACTTGTTCCATACTTATGTATGAAGTATTCCTAATGTATGTACACTATTAAAATTTCAACAAATAAATATAAATATTTTTATTGAACTAAATAAAGGGAGAAGAATAAATTATCTAACCTTCAATAAGTTCCTAAAGTGATCTTCTTCTATTTCATTTCCTTGAGTAATAACAAAAGAAGAAACAATCAATCTCACAGATTCACTTCCATACCTACACAAAAGAAAACATCCAATACATTACTCGTTTCTTGGAAATATTAAAAACCCCATTAATCAAATGATAAAATACATTAATCAAATATAAAGAAATAACAAAAACATACATTCATTTAGACAATAATTTTGGTGGAATGGAAAACAACAAAGATTCATGTTAAATAAAGGAGAGTGTGACTACAATAGAATTTCCACGACTTTTTATCATCTCCAAACCAAGCTCCTTGGCTGATTTGTTTCTTTTCAAACAATCTAAATCTCTTCTTTCCTAAATAATTGATATAAATTGATCGATGGAGGTTAAGAGTGCATAATAGGGACGCTTAAACAGGTAGAAATATACCAACAAACTAACATCATAAATTTGCATAACATGGAGATAGATAACATGTAGGAAAGTGTTTTATTTTATGGGCCATTAGATAAGCAACAAATTGTGATGTTTGGTAATTTCTTCTAGGAATATGTGTCATTTAGGTCTTCTTCGAGTTTCCAAGATGTCTATTTTAGTCATTTATCCTTTTAACTTGACACACATTCTTATGTGACAATGTACATTTTTTTTTAGTTTATTGTAAGATTAGGAATTTCATGGAAACACTTATGGAGGTCCATGGGTATTGAGGGATTACCCATGGTCATACTTTTCATTATCTTTTCTATTGGAAAAATGCTATATTTGTCATTAATATTTCCTTTTGGAGTATGAGTTTTAGAACATGGAATATGAGAGGACCCCTTGGTGTTTTATCATAAAAGATTTTGTTTTGTCATGTGATAAGAAAAACAATGAATAATAAGGTATATTTGACCAAATTTTATATTTAAATGCAAAATATATGGTTATCATGGTCGAATCCATGTTTTTAGTATAAAAGATAACGAATTAAGATGAAACTAATACTTTAAGGACTATGTCCCATGCATGGGGCCTAAACCACAATGCACTTTGTAGGAATATTTTGCATGAAAGGT
>ML786320.1:31618-46208 GCA_009831015.1 Picea engelmannii | reverse complement strand
ATATGTTCTAAATTTACAATTTTAAAAGAAATATTATGTTTTCTTTGTTCTATTTTAATATATAACTTATACCTCTAAAATATAGATGTTTAGTATTTTTATTGTAAGTTTTAGTTTCAGTATGCTACACTATTAACACAATAGAGCTGTTGGTGAACGACGAAAGGTTGATAAGATGAAACAAATCCTTAAAAGAATATATTAAATTTTATTAATGATTAACAAGTGCGCTTCGAACATGAGACTTCATTTTACAAATTTCCTTCCATTTACACGGCACTTGCCAATCCGTCTACACCCGTGCGGGCTATAATAGCTAGGAAGTTAATGATTGAAATCATAGTCATTTATTTTGTGTGACTACTAAGAATATTGCAGCCATATTTATTTGTGTATTCAAACATTATTTATAAAATCCAAAAAGAAGGTACGAGATCGAACTATAACAGGAATGTCGATGTTGCTAGTCTTCTAATTGTCGATGCCCGTACTCGATACAGGTCTCAATATAGGTGTTGATCCAAGTGTTGATTTTCTCTCACATCCCAATAGGAATTGACATCTAATAAGTTTTTTCCTACCTATATATATATTTTTTACATTCTTTTATATGTACAAAATATTACATCAATATAAACACACATATTATATTTAATAGATAATAGTACATCAATATAAACACACATATTATATTTAATAGATGACATTTCAATTTTAGAAAACTACATTTTTATATGTTCATACAAAATTTCTAAATAGTTTAGGATGTTAATTGAAAAATATTCATAAATAATTTAAGATGCTAATTGAATTTTCTATATATATTTTATAGTTTTTCATTATCTAAAAAGGAGGTGTACGTATATTTCAAAATTGTCCTCCTATATTTAAGGATTTCTAATTTTATAAATTTTCATTATTATAAATATAGTTATCATGAGAACATGTATATGAAAGTGACAAGTATAATTTTATCTAAAAAAATGAAAAATATTGCCACCTATATCACTTGTTAAAATACATATATGGATCTACAACATAAAAACCTAATAATATCATATATATATATAAGTATCTACAACTTTGACAATTGGATTTAACTTGGTTACTTAGGGAAAACAAGTGTTATTTATTTATTAAATATATACATAATAAATTATGAAATCAATTAGATAAAATAATTAGGGTGAAATGGGAGGGGCACCAAGTAATGAGAGGGTGACATGTCAATTAGGAATTTGCATGAGAAATGGAAGTGTTAACTAGGAAAAGTTCTATAAATAGAAGGGAAAAACCATGGAAGGAGTATGAAGAAAAGGGAGACAGTGAAATACTACCAAAAATTCTAATGAAAGAAGACTTAGTTGAATTGGGAAGTTGTATTGTATTGTTTAGGGTTCTCACTAAAAAAGAAGTGGTGAGGCAAGTCCATAATTATATAAATCTAAAACTAAAATTAGGTCATAATTCTAAATAAGAGTGTGAATTTGAGATTTTTTTGTGGAATAAGTAAATATTGTTTAGATTTAGCTATATAATTCATTGGGAGACTACTATGTGACTGAGGTGATTACAGACTCATTTTTTTTAACATTGAAAAATAACATAATCCCTTTTTATATTCAACTAAGGAAAGAAAAAATCCCAAAGCATTATGGGTTTTTGAGTTGAGTAAGTGCAAAGAACATACTGGGATTTTTGTTGGGTATGTGTTATATTCTTTGCATGTATGTGTGTGGGAGCGTCAGATATGACAACTGCATCTAATAATCCCTCGCACTAGCGCTCTGTTTGTGCCGTGTGCACTGGGCGCTTTCGTAGGGGGGATCTCACTGGTTTAGCGGATTTTACTATTTTTAGTCATTTTGTAAATTAATCCCAGATTAATGGATTAGGGTTTTGGTATCTACGGAATACCTAAAAACATTGAATATATTGTATGGTGAATGGTGAAATTTGATATAATGAATATAAGAAAGGTTTTCCCGGTGGAGGGTTTTCTGTATAAAATCTTTGTGTACTCTGTGTATGAGCCATTGATTAATTTGTATCTTGCTTAAGAATCTATATGCATTGCTTTACTTCACACATTTAAAACTTACAATTTTGAGTTGAGTCAAGTTGCACCGAGGGTATTTCATTTATTTTCTATTTTCTCTATTTTTTGTCTAGATTGTTGTTATCACTGTGGATGGTTATTTCTTTGTTAAGTTGAGAAAAACATGAAAAATGTGCATTATTTGATAGATGCACTTGTGTTTTTTTTCTTTTAAGGTGCAGAATCTATTTTACATGGGGAATATGTTTATTTTAGTTAACTTTGCTTCAACTATTATGATCTGTTTTAGGTATTGAATATTTTTTTCTTTGTTTAAATAAGTATTGGGATGTGTTTAGGAATCAAATATTTTTATCTTTTCAAAATAATCATTTTGGTTTAATCTTCACCATCTTTTCTCGAGCCAATATTAATCTTATGATGTGTTTTTTTAAATGTATATAATCTATTTTACACATATAATGTGTTTTTCAACTTTTCTTTAAGTATTATGATGTGTTTTAGTTATTAAATATTTTTATCTTTGTTTAAAAAATCATTTTTCTTTAATCTTCACCATCACTCTTTAAATGATTATTTCTCTAGTAAGTTGAGAAAAACATGAAAAATGTGTATTATTTTTATATATGCACTTGTGTTGTGTTTGTTTTAATGTCTAGAATCTATTTTACGTCCTTAATATGTTTGTTAATTTTTATTCACGTATTTAAATTTTATTCAGATATTGTGATATGTTTAGGAATTGAATATTTTTATCTTTGTTTTAATAAGTATTGTGATGTGTTTAGATATTGAATATTTTTATGTTTTTTAAATAATCATTTTGGTTTGATCTTCACCATCTCCTCTATATGAAACCAACTCCTTATTATGTATTAATCTTATGTTGTGTTTTTCTAAATGTCTAGAATCTATTTTCTACACATAATCTGTTTATTAACATTGCTTCAAGTATTGTGATGTGATTTAGATATTAAATATTTTTTATTTTCATTTAAATAATCAGTTTTCTTTAATCTTCACCTTCACTCTGTGAATAGTTATTTCTCTCTTACATTTAGAAAAACATGACAAATGTGCATTATTTGATAGATGCACTTGTGTTGTCTATTTTAAGGTTGTGTTGTGTCTATTTTAAGGTTTGGAGTCTCTTTTACATGCCTAATATGTTTGTTAATTTTTATTCACTTATTGTGATGTGTTTAGGTATTGAATATTTTTATCATTGTTTAATAAGTATTGTGATGTATTTAGATATTGAATATTTTTATCTTTTTTAAATAATCTTTTTGATTTAATCTTCACCATCTCTTTTATAAGAAACCAACTAGGTTTAGATATTAATTTTATGTTGTATTCTTTTAAATGTCTTAAATCTATTTTACACATGTAATATGTTTATTAACTTTGCTTAAAATATTATGATGTGTTTTAGGTATTAATTTTTTTTAGGATATTAGGTATTAATTGTATACTATGACTTTATTTAAACATTTCTTTGCTTAAAACTAGTTTGTCACTTCATGGAGAGCAGTTTAACTTACCCTTTTATATATTCAGTTATTTATTTTATTTTCTCATATATATATACTAAAGGCATAAAAATTAGAAATATTTTAGGTTTGGGTATTATCCTATTATTGTCCTTATAAATTTCCTTACCTTAAAGTGACTTTTTCTTCTTATTTTAATATTAATTTAACCTTCATATTTTAGTTTTTTTTATACTAATGCTATTTAAATAGGTTTAAATGAGTGTTAATACATTTTTCTCTGATTATTGATCTCATCTCTCAAAATATATATATATATATATATATATATATATATATATATATATATATATATATATAACATCTTTTATTATTTCTACTAACACTGAAATTTTTAAGTATATATAAAACATCTTTTATTATTTATAATAACAATGACATTTTTATGGTATAAATTTGGCCGCTCCTCTAAATAAAGAGGGACGAGGAGGAGGAGTGTATCATAACGTCGTACTGATATATCGCAGGGTTTGTAAACTACCCACTTCGGCATATATTTATGTAATTAATTATCTCCTTTTACTTTTATTTTTGTTGGGAGTGGAGTAACTTCATATTTATCTAATATATTGATGATGTAGTGACGTGCAATTATTTAACATAAGTGTTTTTGGTGGTGAAAAGTGGTTCACTCAATGACATTGGCCCACTCATGCATTAAGTTTATTACTTGGAAAGGCTTACAACTATTGACAATGGGCACAATTAATGATCTTTTAACCTTATTTAACCTTAAACCCTAATTTAATGGCTATGCATTGAAGATGCTAGCATATTATTAGTCGCCCTCCAAAATCAATGGGTCAGATTTATTGTTCATAACTTTCTTTCATTTATCAAGACATCTATTAACATGTTTACTTTTTAACATTTACTTAATCACATTAAAAAATTATTGTAAGGATATGTAATTGCCACATTCTATTTATCAACCTAATGTAACCAAACGTTTCATATTACCACAGACGAATGAGCACATACATTTTATATTGAGGGCACACATTCTCAGTCGATACCTTTCAACGTTCTCAGACATGAATTAGCGGCTATGCTAATATATTTACATGCATGAAAAAGTTTTGATGCTAATATTAGTTTTAGTGATTTTAATTTTTGAGTTGAAATTTTGTTTTATGTAAAACCATATTGATGCCGACAACACTTTGGTGGCAAACCTTAATATATAACAACAATGAAAAAAATATAATGGATTGGGTGAATAAAGTTTTTTTATTATTATTGTAGAATATGATTAAGTTTTTAATCTATTGGGTTGGGTGAATCAAAGTTTTATTATTGTTGGATATGATTAAGTTTTTATGGTGTATATAGTTTTTATGGATCTAAAAAAACCATATAACATAATATTGTTGAAATGACCGTGCTTTGAAAAGCTAACTAGTTCTCAATCTTATCATTGATTTCTTATACGTGAATAATTATTTTCTGAAAATTTTCAACCAGGACGATTATTAAACTTATGAAGGTATTTAAAAATATAAGTGTAATTAGTTGGAAGTGAACGAAGAGTTCCTCTGTTATTTCAGGTGCCGCGTTGCAGTAACATTAAGAATAGCGTGCGCATGATTCCAGTCTCCCACCGACAATGTGGGAGACTGGAACCATAAGCACGCTCTTATTAATGTTACTGCAACGCGGCACCTGAAACAACATAGAAACTCTGCGTTCACAGCCAACTAATTACACCTGCCCACTCCCATGGCCGACAATGTAGAAACTGTTCGTTCACATCCTGCTAATTACAGCTTTTTTCCGCGCCAATTACAAACAAGAACTCTCGCAAATCTCGCAACAAGAACTCTCGCAAATCTCGAAGATTTACTAATACTCTTTCCGTCATTTATTAATGGTTTTCAATTCAGTTAACGTTCGTTATTTCTTTTAATGTCTAATGCGATTCGGCGGTCAGCAGTTGTGAGTGGATTAATGGTTAGAAACATGATAAATTAAACAATCAAATAACTGGTTCAGAGTGCTTTGATCGTGAAGTTAGATAATTACTATTCAAATTTTATTTGAAATATTTAAATTTAGTAAATATCAGTATTAATATATATATATATATATATAAAACTCAAAGGTTAATTCAAATGGTATGTGAAATTTGTTTTGTAGTATGAAACAATAAAAATTACCTTTTAATTAAGTTATTTTTTATAAATAAATAAATGAAATTGTAGTTGGGTATAGAATAGTTGATCATGAAATATAATATTAATGTTTCCATTTCAACCACAAATACACTTGGAATGAATAAATAACAATATTTTCTTTTTAAGTAAGAAATATATTATATTAAGATCCTGTGAGAGGCAAAAAAGGGTTCCAAAACACAGTTTTAGGTCTGCTGAAATTACTGGGCTGCCCCAACAGAGGGGAAACCAACCTAGTCAGCATCTTAGTCAGCTTAAACATAGTAATAAACCATAAAGAGTAATGTCTAAAACAAAGTGGACCTCCATAGAAAGCAGCAACCAGTTGACGTGACTTCTAAACAAACAGAACCTAGACACCTGACGCGTAACCTGGCCAGGTGGTGTTGAGGTCGCCTGTCCAAGGTTCGTCTTCTACAATTGTCATCCCGTCGCCCCATTGCTCCTCGACCTCCTCCTTCGTCTCAGCTCCACGGTCGTGCATCACAGTATCTTTCTCAACCATGGCTGCACTCCCAGTTCTCTTCAAATACGGCTCTGTTGCACACTGCATTACCACATCTCCAGTTGTGGTAGCTGCGTCGTGTCCCGGTGTCGAATTCGCGCTCGCCTTTGCCTCATCATCGGCGGTGTCTAGGTCGGGTGCCTGCTTGAAGGTTGCTTCTTCCGGGGTCGAGAGGAAGGTCTCATGCAGCAAGGAAAGGAGCTGGAGGAAGAGCGTGACCTTGTCATTCGAAAGTTGCAGTCGGAACTGTAGGTCCTCGACGCCCTGGCGAAGCTCGAATACTAGGCCATAGAGAATAGCCAATTTGTCTTTTACCTGCTCGCCTGTGGTTGTGTCCAAGGGTGGGATCCCAGAACTCCCAGGCACCAGCGTCGGAGGTGGTGGCTCTTCTCCTAAGGCTCGTGGGAATGCTGAGCATTGAGTATAGTCCGGTTCAGTCTCGGAAGGAGCGAGGAGTAAACGCAGAGAAGAGCATGGCGACCGAGGAATCACTTCCAGGCAATTGATGCTTGCAGCTGGCGGAGTTGGAGGGGTGTTGTTGGGCTGCGCCTCCTGGAGGTGAAGGGAAGGTCCAGAGGGAGGCATATCATGCGAGAAGAAAGAGGGTCACCGAGGTCTCCAGGGAGAACCCCGCCGTGGTTTCCCTCTCAGGCACCACCTGTGCTTAGGCATTGATTGCACGCAGCTAGGGTCACAGGGATGATCGTGGTAGGGAGCCTCCAGGGACCAGTAGGAGCACTTATACGTCGGCCATATCCGCGAGGGAGGAAGCTCTTCCAGCCACCAGCAGAAACAATGACACCAGAGAATAACACCGGAGAATAATACCAGATCCATATCGAAATGCGGAGGTTGAGTGCAATAACGACCCTTCCCATCACCATTAGAGCGCATTAATACCTCCGGAGGGTGGCGGACGGAGGCACGAGCCCGTCATGTGGCTCCGTGACCCGTTGGCACTCGCCATGCTCCTGCATGCGCTAGTTGGCCCTCAGTAACACCTCATTTGGGGGAGCATCCGTTGTACTAGCTTTGTGTATGCAATGCTAGAGTAGAGGATGATTAGGTTCTAGGGCTGAATTACAGAGGAGTTCTGGCTCACCCCGATTGATGCCCATATTGGCCAGATCATCCACAACTTGATTCACCTTCCTTATGACATGAGCTGGGATGATGGTCAAATTTGGTCATAGAGAGTCTGAGATGATCTGTATCCCATGCAAGAGTCTCCAGCTGGGCGATATTCGCTCCAGGTTGGCCCCATTCAAAATTCACCACAGAAAGTCAATGATGATTTGAGAATCGCCCTCCACAATTAGCTTGGTGAAATTATTTTCAATATCTAGTTGCAATCCCCTGGTTAGACCCCACAATTCTGCTGCATTGTTAGTGGAATGTCCTATGGGGCCCGCACTTATGAGAAGGATGTTCCCCTGATGATTGCAAAAAACAATTCCATAACCTGCAGATCGCGGATTACCCTTAGAGGCCCCATCAAAGTTGATTTTGAAGAAACCCTCTGGGGGAGGAGACCAGAAGGAGGGATTGCCAGGGAGACAGGACTGGGGAGGAAAGGGAGGAGCCATGAGGGTAGAGGGTGGAGCCCAGTACCGAAGGATGGGTAGTTCAGTTGGGTTGCTATTAATGTCTTCTCCAGACCACACTTGAAGAGGAAGAGTCTCCTAGATGTTCTAACAACACTGATGCCAGCAATGTTGCCAAGGTAGGGATCAACCGTTGAAGAGCCTTCGGTTCCTTTCTTTCCAAGTTTGCCAAAGGATAAAGCTTGGTAGTAGTTGCCAAACCCAGTTGAGGAGAGGGGATTGGAAATCTTGATCCCTCCACTCTGTGATGGTAGTCAGTATGTTGTCCCAGCAGCGATCCGAGGTGCGCATGATGAGTGTCGCTTGATCCCAAATTTGAGTTGTGTAATGGCAAGAGTTGAGAAGGTGATTCATTGTTTCCTTTGCCTCTCCACAGAGTAGGCAAACAGAGGGGTCCACAAAGCCCCTTCTCACCAGATTATCCCAGGTTGGGATAATCTTTTGGCCAATGCTTGAGACTCCATACCTTGTGCCATGGTTTCATGTTAGGGAGAGGGTCTAAAGGAGCCTTGAGCTGGTACGCTTCCCTTGTATTGAAGGTTCCTTGTGGTCTGTATCCCCATCTTAAGATGTCCTCCCCTGCTATGCTTGAAATTTTTCGCTTTGCCATCTCTTCTTTCAATGGAGTTAGGTCCACACCTACCTCCATATCAATGTTGTCCCTGTCCAAATACCACTGGTGCCAAGTGTCCCCCAGGGGGGTGTCCCGCCAGTAGTCAGCGAATTTTGTTAGTCCTGCTCGAGTGGATAGGTTGCAAATGGTAGGGGCCCAGTCCTCCTTGCTCAGAATCGACCATTGATGCCAGGAGTCCTGCCAAAATAGGGTTGTTTTCCCATTTTTGACTTCCCAGAAGGCGTTGTCAGTCACTAGTTGTCGGTTCTGCTTAGTTGTTGTCCATATTAAAGAGCCCGGGATATCCTCATTCCAGCAGACTAGATTCTTCTCTACCACGTTCGAAGCATATTTCTTCCTCCATAGTCGGGCCCAAAGGTCCTTGGGGCTTTTTAACCATCGGCACCGGATTTTGGTGCTTAGCACCTAGTTCATGATGAAGGGATCCTTTAAGCCCAAGCCTCCTTGCTCCTTGGGCTGACAGAGTTTGTCCCAGCTAACCAGTGCTATTCTCTTTCCTGTATTGATGCCTTGTCAGATGAAGTTTCTTTCAATGTTTTTGATAGTGGTGAGAACAACCTTCGGAGCAGCTAGCACAGAGAAGGCGTAGATCGGAAGGGCTTGGAGAACGGTTTGGAGAAGGATGAGGCGGCTGGGGAGATTAAGAGCTCTGTAGGTCCAAGAGGAGAGCTTTTTGGAGAAGGAAGAGAGAAGGTGTTCCTAGGAGGAGTTCCGGTGGGCATTTTCAATTAAGGGGATGCCAAGGTATTTGGATGGAAGGGAGCTTCTGTTTAAACCAAGGAAGCTAGAGATATGACGTTGGACCAGAGGAGGGGTGTTGAAAAAGAAGATTTGGGATTTATTCTTGTTGCAGTCCAGGTCTGAGGTGTCAGTGAAGGTTTGAAGGACATCCAGGAGGGAGCTATCTTCTCGGACTGTGGGGCTGCCCATCAAGAGGGTGTCATCAACAAATTGGTTGTGCAAAATAGGCAGGGAGATGCCATGCAAGGAGAGACCTATCAGGAGTTTCGAATCAATGGTTGCGTGAATGGATCTGCTAAGGCCTTCGGCTAAGATAATGAACAGAAACGGAGAGAGGGGATCTCCTTTCCTGATCCCTCTCGAGGGGGAGAAGGGCTTCGATGGGACACCATTGATGAGAATAGAGAAGAAAGTTGAAGAGGTTAGATTTACTATCCATGTTACCTAGCCCTGATCGAAGCCAAAAGCTAGGAGCATTGCTTGCATGTATTCCTAGTTGATTTTGTCAAAAGCTTTAGAGAGGTCTAATTTGAGGAGCATACCTGGGATCTTGGTCTTATGCAGGCAATGGATCACCTCATGGGCAAGGATGACGTTGTCTAGGATTTGTCTCGCCTCTACGTAGCCTGACTGCTCTCGGGAAATTATTGTAGGTAAGATGGGTTTGAGTCTCCTGGCTATCACCTTGGTAAGAAGCTTATAAATGACATTGCACAAAGCTATCGGCCTGAACTGCTTGGGGTGATGTGCCTGCCCCTCTTTGGGAACTAAGGTTATGAAAGTGGCATTGAGAGCTTGGAGAATTTGACCAGTGGCTCGGGAGTCCTCTATGATTTCCCATACTTCTGTTCTGATCAACGGCCAACAGTGATGGAAAAAGTCGCTTGTAAATTCGTCGGGGCCTGGAGCCTTGCCCTTGGGAGTCTCCTGAAGATCTTGGTCCACTTCCTCTATTTTTATTGGGCGTAAGAGGGCAGCATTTTGCTTTGGGGTGACAAGAGATGGTACATGCCACGTGACCTTGTTGATAGCCTCATGTTTATCTGTCCTGGGTTCTGTGAGGAGATTTTGAAAGTAGTCTGTCAAGGTATTTTCCATGTCCTCATGGGAATGTATAGTGTCCCCCTCATCTGAAAGGAGATGAGTGATCTTGTTGGTGTGCCACCTTTGGATGACAGTTCTATGAAAGAATTTAGTATTGCACTCCCCTTCCTGGAGCCATTACACTCACAATTTATGTTTCCATAATATCTCCTCTTGCTTTTTCCTGACTTCGAGCTGCTGATTTATTGTTGTTTCCTGGGATCTAAGTTCATTTTTCATCCCATGTAGTCTGATCTACTGCTGAATCCCTTCCAACTGTGCCAGCAGTTGTTTTTTAGCATCAAAGATATTGCCGAAGGTACTCTAGTTCCAAATTTTGAGAGTCTACTTAAGGTTTTTTAGCTTTTGTTGGAATCGATACATTTTGATCCACGAGGTACCTCGGCCTCCCTCCACCAGGCCTGGATGTTTTCTTCGAACTCTAGGTGGTCTAGCCAGAATTTCTCAAACCTAAAACGTTTCTTACTGAGGGTGGCTGAGATGTCCATCCTTAATTGCAAGGGCCAGTGATCTGATCCAGAGACATTTAGGATAGCTGATTCTATTGTGGTACCTTCTAGCATGAAAGATTTTGATGAATACCTGTTCTTCTATTTGTCCATGTGTACAAGCTGTTGTTCGTGCCCAGATCAACTAGTTGAAGCTCGTCTATGAGAGTATTGAAGTCCCTAGAGTCCCGATCCAGACGCCTAGAGCCGCCTCTTTTTTCCTCCAAACTGCGAATAATGTTGAGGTCGCCGCCGACGATATGATTTTTGTACTGTGCTAGGCTATCAACATATCGCAAGCTCCTGAGGAAGGCTTTCTTGTCTCGGGGGCTGGTAGGGCCGTAGTCATTGGTCAGGTGTCCAGGCCTATTTGAGTCGATAAGCCTGTAATCAGCAGTGATAGACCATTTGGTGTTAATGAATTTGTCCAATATCACAGCATTGGTGTTCCACAGGATGGCTAGGCCACCTACTATTCCTGTAGCATCTATTGAGACAGCCTTCCCCAATTCCAGCAGTGGGGTAGTAACTTGTCAATGTCTTCTGAAGTACATTTTGTTTCCTGTAGAAGTAAGATTTCTGGCTTTTCTGCTAATATCAAATCCCATAGCAATTTTTGCTTGCTATGTCCATTGAGGCCTATGATATTCCATGTGACGATCTTCATGATGACAGGGGGTTGGGGAGAGGAGGAAAGCTATCTGAAATCAGGTTGATTTGTCCCGCGTTCACCATAAAGTTCCCTATTTTTTGTATGAGCTTGTTGGTCAATTTTCTACCCCTTTTCTTTTCATCTTTCTGGGTTTTGGCTGGGTTTTTTGATTGACCACCCTGGATCCCTAGGATTTTGCTGGCTCGAGCTAAGGACCCAGCTGAGGAATTGAGAAACACTTTGTGAACCTTCCACAGTTGATCTTTGGGTATGGTGTAAAGTTTTTGCTGCCTGTAGGTGTGCTCCAGGTGTTCCAGATCCACCTCAGCTAGGTCTTGCTCTTCTAGCTCCATGTCCGCCTCCCCATCGTCTGTCTCTTGCTGGTCAGGGACGGAGTTGGGGGGGGAAGAGTCATACTCCTTGCCCTCGTTCGGCTGATCCGTTCCTTCGTTGATAGATTGAGGAGCATTGCTTGGAGGTGGTATTATGGGGTTTTAAGGATTTATGGGGTTTTCCGGTTGGTTTTGCAAGACATCAAACTTATTACTAGTTGAAGGATCTTTACTCACCTGAGACGGTTGCTTCCTTTCGCCTTGACATCTTTTCCCCGCTAGTTGCATGAAGCCGTCCTTGTCCTTACCGCTTTTTGGATTCCCTTCTTTTGGCATCACGTTGAGTGGGCAGTCTCTGAAGAGGTGACCATGCTCATGGCATTTCCTGCAACGGAATGGAATATGCTCCTAGTCGATGGTTTGAGACCAATCCTTGTCATGATATTCCAGTGTGATGGATCCTGGGGGCAGCTTGGCTATGTTCAAATATACACATATTCGTGCATAAGAGGTGTAGCACCGCTACTTAGTGGCCTTTGAAG
The DNA here is from genome assembly GCA_009831015.1 of Picea engelmannii. Taxonomy (NCBI): domain Eukaryota; kingdom Viridiplantae; phylum Streptophyta; class Pinopsida; order Pinales; family Pinaceae; genus Picea; species Picea engelmannii. The sequence goes on along the minus strand of ML786320.1, from coordinate 33,820 downwards.
ATTTGACATAAATGCCAATAGTATTCCCAATTTCGGCCAGGACCTCTTCTAGCCAGAACTCCTGGGGTAAGGAGTATAACCTAATCCATACTGGTGCATGGGAAAAGTCTTCCTTCTCAGGGCTGAACTTCTAAGCCCAGAATCTTAAGAAGAGTTTTGCTGAGTTGTAGAAATATGGCCCTCCATCAACGATGCGATTGCGATCCTCCAGGTTGTGGAGGATAATCATGAAGAAACCCTTGGATCCCAGTTGTAAGTCATAATGCCCTCTCGACTTCCACCAGTATTGTATCCATTTGACTAGATCTCATTCCGAGGGCCAAAGCCCAAGGAATTTACCCACCAAGGCGTGGTCCCTCATATATTGCTTTTGCACCTCAATCCTCGGTGAGCTGATAACATATTTCGGGGCTTGCGGCGCCTGTGGGATACATTTACCTGGCAGCCATGGAGTCGAGGCTCGGCTAGGGGCCGTCTCCCTCTCCAGGTCTATATCCATCTCTTTATCTTTGAAGGTCCTGTCCTCCAAAAGTTGCGCATACAGATTTGGTGGCATCTCAAAAGTCGGCCGCTTCAAACCTTCAGTGGAGTTGTCATTCGCTATGACATGGCTGTAGGAGGTGCTTGGCGGCTCCCCCTCCTTGCGATTCATGAGCCCCCACGGGGCCACAGATGTGGTGCCACAGATCAGTGTCGAAAGGCTCTAAACCCTAATTTGCAGAACGCTCGATCCTTTGCAAAATATATAGCAAGTTCTTTATCTTGTTGTGTGTTATTAGTGCACATTTTCTTAAGTATTACAACCATATGGCATAATTAAAAGAAGTACATATTTGACTCTTTTGTTGGCATTTCACTATAAATAACAATACTTTAAATTTACATGAAGTCATATATTGTTTTAAGTATTTCTAAATATATGGATCTATGCTTACAAACTTGAAACTATTACAATAATTTTACCAAAGCCAAAATTATATTCAATTTCTTTTTAATGGAGTAGATTTGATCAGTATTTCCATATTTAGTCTGGTCTTAGAATTAAGATAAAAATGGAATTGGATCTTATTACTGACATCATATGTATTTATAATATGTATTTATAAGTTACATGTATTTATAAGTTAAAGGTAAATTTCTTCAAAATGTTTGATTGAGGAAAGGTTTATGTATTATTTTTAAATAAAAAATTAAAGTTTTTTACATCATCACAAGTCTTTATAAATTAAAGATAAATTTCTTCAAAATGTTGTTTGTTTATCAAGGAAAGATTTATTTATTATTTTTAAACACATTTTACGTTAAAAAAATATTTATTTCTCCATAATATATAAGATTAAACAAAACATTATATCATTTGAATGAAAAAGATTATAAAATATATATTCATTATATTTTAATGGTGCCATTTTATTGATTGATTGTGAATATATGAAAGAGTTTCACACCTTTTAAATATTAATATATTATTCTAAAAATAAATAAAATTACACGCATATACTTAAGGCATTCAAGAGTTCACTCTTAATTTGAAGAAGCTCGAATTAGGATGCAATTCCCTCTATGTTTGGAATTTCTACCAGGTTTTAAGTAGACTTGCAAGTTTTTTTTATTACATAATAATTTAATCTATGTTTTGTATTTCTATATTTTGAAATTATTTTTAGTAAGCTATTAAAATGCAATTTGAGTTGGCATATGATTAAATGTACAACACTAATACAAGGTGTTATTCATTTCAGTCTTACTTATGACAACAAGGAACATTGTGTTTTTTGGGAATGCTATATAGAATACACTCACTATTTTGTTCTTATAGAAGGACTTAAAACTATTTTTAATTAGCTAATACCTTGTCTACCCAAGGCCAAGGAAATAGATTAACCACCCAAGATCAAGATTAGAGGCACATAGTAAAGTGGAAGACTTCCCCTTACAAACCAACAATGAATTATTTTGTTGCACCTCAAGGTTTTATTATACAAACATGATTTTTTAATAAAGATCGAACATTGCATTTAAATATATACCAGTAAAAAGAACTAACTCTTAATATATCGATTTAGGGAAAAAATGTTGAAATAATTCATTTGATATAACTTTAGTGATTGCTATGGGTGTGAAGTTTAGACCTACAACATTTATGGCAAGTTCTAAAATAAAATGTAGTAAATTTAAAAGAATTTTGTTGCCTATAATTAT
>ML786320.1:10624-22923 GCA_009831015.1 Picea engelmannii | reverse complement strand
TAATATACTAATCAATCTGTCTTATTTTTAAGGATATGTTTAAATGTGTCAATATGTTTATTTTATATATTATATTACATGTTCCAAATTTATATTTAGAAGAAATATTATGGTTTTTTTTTGTTTTATTTTAATATATAATACACTTCTAAAATATAGATGTTTAGTATTTTTTTTTGTAAGTTTTAGTTTCCATATCCTACACTACTATGGAGCCTTACACACTTAATTAAATCTCATAGATTATTTTTACATTAGTAGTTAAGCTCATATATGTTTGTGTATTCCAACATTATTTATAAAATAGTATAAGTTTTTTTCTACTTATGTACCTTTTCTTACATTCTTCTATATGTACAAAATATTACATCATTATAAACACACATTATATTTAATAGATAACATTTCAATCTTAAAAAATTACATTTTTATATAGTCATACAAAATTTCCATAAATAGTTTATAATGCTAATTGAATTGTCTGTATATATTTTATCATTTTCCATTATCTAAAAATGAATTATATATATATTTCAAAATTGTCCAGCCATATTTAAGGATTTCTAATTTTATAAATTTCCATTATCATAAATATATTTTTCATAAAAATATATTTATGGAAACCATTTTATAAGTATAATTTTATTCGAAAAATGAAAATTATTGCCACCTATGTGACATAGCCCGCCACTCAGGGCATGTTCGCTTCCACCAGGACCTTCCGTTTCCAAGGCTCGAAGAGATAAAGTGCTCTTCAATTCCCTATTGAGAATCTTCTACACCCATAGGATGCTCTTTCAGATCTCCCTGCTTTGTTATCGGGAAATCGGACCTCACCTGTTGCGAGTTAGGCACTTGGGCCACACAATTCCCGAAACCCGATGAAATATTCACTTTACACCTTCCTCGCTTCTGTCGGGAATTATCTCGTCGCAAAATCGGCCTTTGCGAGATAGTAGATTACTCACCTCAAGGATTTTCGATCCTCGATCCGTGATGGTACCCTCGCTACAGCCTTAGCCCCTCCGACTACTCCTTCCCTGCATGATTTTCCAGTCCACGAGACCATGGCCCATTCCCCATCGAAAATTCAGGCTTCGTAAGTTCGAGCAGCGTAGAACTCATGCCTTTGGGATCTCCAATTCCCGAATTTCGATGCCACCTGTCCTTTGTTCTGACACCTGTGGTCCCCACGCCTTCCGGTTGATCGAAAAATCACGTTTCGAGAATTCGTGATTCCTATCGCACCGGTCCACAGGACCTTCCAAATCCCGAACTCCGATATGCACGTGCGACCTCTCCTTTCCACGTCGCCGCTCCTTTCTCCTCTCTATCAGGGATCACGTGATCACGATTTCAAAGGCAGTAATTCCTTTGCATGGGAAAATCCCAAATGTCGAACCCTGACTCTCAGGATTATTGACACGTGTCCGGTCCGAGATCTACAACTATGGTTCCTTCGAAAAATCGCGAGTCGCGATTCCTCCCTATAAGAATTCTATGACCCTGGAGACTCTGATTCTCCGATGAGTCGAGTTCTCATGAGCTCTGACTCCCTCCTCGCACATTAAGGCTTAAATCCTACGCAACTTCTCCAAGATCTAGCGGTTGTCGGGACTTCACTAATCTCCCTTGCGAATCATGGACGTCGATTCCTCCTTTTCAAGAATTTCTCCCGAATGGTCAAGTGTCCACTTCCTGAACTTTACCCTTCTGAGCCTTTCACTTGAAACTCGTTCTCAAGCCATCCACGGACAACCTCCAACGTTGTACCTTAATGACACCACGAAGGTGCTATGCCTCCTGAGCTTTTCTTCGACTTTGATTCTTCAGAGAAACCTGCGCATAACCCTTTCACTTGATATTCAACCACCTCAAAGATTGAATACTTCAGATTCTGTGCAACTCCTGCAGCAGCAGTCTTTAGCTTCCTTTTCTCAGATTAACAACTGAGACTTCTGGGTGAATGAGAATAAGTGTTTAACTATCGAGCCTTCATCAATGCACTCTTTGCAGATGAATTCAACTGCACTCTGTGCAGGAATCTCCTGGATCAGACAGAGAAACAATTGAAACTTATTCTCTTCTCTCTCTCTCTCTCTGTGACTTCAGGTTGAACCCCTGAAATCACATGCACAACATATACAAAGAAAATGCATAACCAGAAACAAACATTCATGAGCACAACATTAACAAAGAGAAAACAACAACAACCATGAAATTGAAACAGAACTTTATTCTATTAATTCAATCTTCTGTACATGGGTGTTCTCCACAAGTTCTCTGCTTGCTCTTCCCTTCTGAATTCTGGCTCATGTTACAATGATACAATGAGGGTTTCTATATCCGGTTTCCCTCTCGAACTCTAAAACTGTCTAATCTAGAAATAAAATACTATCTATCTACATTAAATCTATTAAATGCCTCATCTACCTAAGGATGAGAGCTTAAAGGCTCTAGGTCCATTATAATATATGAAGGCACTTTTCATAAATGGTTCATTTATACATTGGCGCATCCTCTTAAATGAAAATTCAAAAAGTTTTGACTGGCCTTGTCTAGCTATTCGTTTTCTTCCATGGTGACTCACTTGCTAAGTTGGCGATGCTACTGCATCATACTTCTTAGCTTGAAAACTTTCATGGGCTCCTGTCCATGAGCTCCTGCACGGTCTGCCTATGCTTCTGTATCACTGCTTCATTTTCCCAGCTAGCATCTTCGACTGGGTGATTTTTCCACTTGACCAGATACTCAAAATACTGCTTTCACCTGGTCTTCTTTCCCACTCGCTTGTCCAGTATGCACTCCATCTGTGGTTTTTCTGCTATTGGCATCTGCTTCATCCACTGGATCACTGTTTCCTCAGTTCCAGTCTCTGCTTCTCTAGCTCTATATGGGTATAAATATGCCACGTTGAATATCGGATATATCTCGATGCCATCCGACAACTCAATCTCATAAGCATTTTCTCCCAATTTCTTTAGGACCCTGCATGGCCCAAATTTTTTCATCTTCAGCTTGTTATATGTTCCCCTTGGGAACCTTTCCTTCCTTATGTGTGCTAGAACCAGATCACCAACTTCAAATTGAAGTTGTCTCCGATGTTGATCTTCTCTATGCTTGTACTCCTTATTTGAGTCTATCAGTCACTGCTTCACCTTGCCGTGAAGTTCTTTCATCACCTCAGCGAATTCCTCTGCACTAGCACTGCTAGTCGCAGCCTGTTCTGACTCCCTGAGTTCAGAAACTCCCCTCGATTATGTTCCATACACAATCTAAAATGGACTTTTTCCTGTACTCTGATTCACAGAATCATTATATGCAAACTCTGCCTGTGGCAACACATTGTCCCAGCTGCTATGGTGCTTCGTCACTAAGCTCCTCAGCAGGTCTCCCAGACTTCTGTTGACCACCTCTGTTTGCCCATCCGTCTGCGGATGATGTGATGAACTAAACGCCAAGTTGGTTCCTAGCTTCTTCCATAAGGTCCTCGAAAAATGCTCTATGAATTTAGTGTTCCTATCCGAAACTATGCTTTTCGGCAATCCATGAAGTCACACAATCTCTTTGAAAAACAAATTTGTGATGTGGGTTGCATCGCTGGTCTTCTGGCATGGAATGAAGTCTGCCATCTTTGAAAACTATTCTACCGCCACAAAGATGGAATCAACCCCTCTTTGTGTCCTCGGAAAACCCAATACAAAATCCATGCTTATCGCCTCCCATGGCCTCTCTGGTATGGGAAACGGCTAATAAAAACCCGCATTCTGCTTCTAGCCCTTCGAATGCTGACAAATTCGACACTTGTCAACAAACCTCTTGACACCTGCTCGCATACCTGACCAAAAATATGATTCGCTCAATTTTGCGAATGTTTTGTCGTGGCCAAAATGCCCTGCTAAGACACCACTGTGTTTTTCTTTCACCAAGATCTCCCTCATGGAGCAATTTGGAATGCATAATTGATTTCCTCTTAACAACAATCCCTCCTGAATCATGTAGTCTATCCATGGGCTCCGATCCCTGAGAATGGGATTCTCAGCTGCTTCATATGCTTCTTCGAAGTCTGCATCTCCTACGTACATGTCCTTCAGATTCTCAAAACCCAATGTTTTGACTCGGAATTTTTGCAGCAACAAACATTTCCTGCTCAAAGCATCAACCACTTTGTTAGCAGTTCCTGAAATGTGTTTAATCACAAACGTGAAATTCTGCATATACTCTACCCATTTTGCATGTTTCAACTTATCCTGTTGACTCACAAACTGCAATGCATGATTATCGCTGTACAATACAAATTCTTTTGGCATCAAATAATGCCTCCACTTCTTCAACGCCTGTATGATGGCACAAAACTCTTTCAGCTTTGCTTCATCTAGCTTCTCACTGAAATATGCAACTGGCCTGTCCTCCTGTCTCAAGACCGCTCCTATGGCATATCCGCTCGCATCACATTTCACTTGAAATGTCTTCTTGAAGTCTGGCAACACCAACACTAGTCGTTCTGTTATCTTCTACTTCAACAGATTGAATCTTTTCTTAGCCTCTGTTGTCCAATGAAAAGACTTGTGTCGCTTCTTCACCGTGTCCATCATTGTTGCGCTAATCCCACTAAAATTTCTGATGAATTTCCGGTAGAAACTAGCTAATCCATGGAAACTCCTCACCTCGAAAACATTTCTCGTTGATGGCCAATTCTTGATCACTTCTACCTTACTCAGATCCATCTTCAACTCATTTGTTGAGATAACAAAACCCAAATAAATGAGCTCTATCTTCATGAATGAGGACTTTTTCATGTTGATCAACAACTTCTCCTATTGTAGCTTTCTCATTACAATGGCCAAATGTTTCAAATGTTCAGCCTTTGTTTTACTGTAGATCAATATATCATCCAAATATATGACTACAGATTTTCCGATGAACTCCTTTAGGAGTTCATTCATCAGCCTCATGAATGTGCTCAGTGCATTTGTCAAACCAAATGGCATGACTAGCCATTCGTAGAAACCTTCATTTGTCTTGAATGTTTTCTTCCATTCACCACCTTCCCTCATGCGAATCTGGTGATATCCGCTCTTCAAATCAATCTTTGAAAAATAATTTTCCCCACTCAGGAAATCCATCAGATCATCCATTCTTGGCAGTGGAAATCTGTACCTAATGGTAATTCTGTTGATCGCTCTTGAGTCGGTGCACATTCTCCAGCCTCCATCCTTCTTCGGACTAAGCATTGTTGGAACAACACACAGACTTAGGCTCTCTCTGACCAATCCTTTGTCCAATAACTCCTGGACCTGCTTTTTGACCTCCTCATTTTCTTGCGGTGTCAACCTGTACGCAGCTTTATTTGGCAAACTGGCTCCTGGTATGAGATCAATGTGATGACTCACACTCCTCATCGGTGGCAACGAACGAGATAATTCATCCATGATGATGTCAGTGAACTCTCCCAATAGTTCTTGAATCTCTTCTGGCAAGTCGTCCACTCTTATGCTAGTCAGGACAATCCTCGGTTTCCTGACCACAAAGAATTGTGGATCTTCTTTCTTCTCCATCTCTGTAAGAAGCTCCTTCCCACTCATGAGAAGTATGGTGTTGCTTACTTCCGGTTTCACTTCTTTACACTTTTTCGGAAGCAATCTGTGTGTTCTCCCATCCTTCTCCAAAGTATATGTGTTCATCCTCCCGTCATGAACCACATTTCTATCATATTGCCATGGTCTTCCTAGCAATAAATGACATACATCCATAGGGATAACTTCATAGAGAATTTTATCATTATATCCTCCTATCTTGATGTCAACCAAACATTGTTTAGTGACACTTACCTGATGTCCTTTCTGTAGTCACGAGACTTTATATGGACTCGGGTGATCTATCATTTCCAGCTCTAATTTCTCCACCATCTCGGTTGAAACGAGATTGTTGGTGCTTCCACTATCCATGATAACCTTGCATTTCTTGTCTTTGGTTTTGCAGGCTATCCTGAACAGTCTGGTCCTTTGAGATGAACTTTCTTGCACCTCTTTCTCAGGTGTCAAAAGGACTTTTCACATCAGAAGTGAGCTTCCAATTTCTGCGCCTTTTGCTTCAGGTTGTGCTTCAGTGATGTGAGCTTATCCTCTGTCCTTTTTCCTATCTGGACAGTCAATTGATTTATGTCCATCCTTTCTAGATGTGAAACATGTGACTACTCCACCTCGACCTCTTCCCCTACCTCTGGTACAAGGAAAAGTATTTGCATCAGCATAATCTCCTCGCTTCTCATTATGTTGTTCTCTCTGCTCAGCATACCACTATCCTTGCTGTGAGGTTCCACCCCTCTCAATCTTATCTTGGGTTTCTTCCATTCCTCCTTGGGCTTCTGCTATTTCTCCTGGGCAACTGCCTTGCCTCTGGGCTAACTTCTACCTCGCCCTCTTTGTCCTTTCTTATGGCTCAGCTTCTCCTCGGCTTTCAAATCCATCTAGTAAGCATCCTCAACCATTCTGATGGTTGTCATGCTTAATTGATCCTGAGTGTTGTATCTCATACCATTCAGGTATCTGGCTACCTTCTCATCATCGCTCTCCCGATGACCTGCTCTGATATTGAGCTTGTAGAATTCTTCAGTGTATTCCTTCACCGTCATCAACTTCTGTCTCAAGTTCTACATTCACCTGAACAGTGTGATTTGATAATCCCTTGGGATGAACTTTGCTTTCATCTTTGCAATCATCCGATCCCAGCTTTTGATCTTTTGCTTTCCCTTGGAATGTCTATTCGCCTGTAGCTCGTCCCACCATAACGTTGTGTTTCCTTTCAATTTAGTGACAGCATGCCTTACCTTCTTATCCTCTTCGATATATTTATAATCGAAGTAGGTGTCAAGAGCCCTGATCCAATCTAGAAGCTCTTCTGCATCCAGACTTCCTTCGTAAGATGGAATGTCCATTTTCATCTTTGAACTCATCCCGGTGATAGCTTTAATTAATCGCTCGTTGGCTGCATCTTCGGCTGCAACTTCTCCTTGTGGTTCAGCTTCAACCTCATTGTCGGAATCACTAAGATCCCCTGCACCAGCTGTGCGTCTTTGAGCTATTTCCATCTCTTCGAGTCTTGCTCTAAGATCTTGTATATGTCTTTCCATCTCTGGATTCCCTACCAGCCTACCTCTTCTTCTCACCTCCCTTTCTTCTGGGTTGGGTGATTGTCTCTCTCTTCTGGGTGACATGGTGAATTCTCTTCCCTTCTTCTCTGCTATAGAAAACAGAGAACTTATCCCACTCTGATACCACTTTGACGCAGCCCGCCACTCAGGGCACATCTGCTTCCACCAGGACCTTCCGTTTCCAAGGCCCGATGATCTAAAGTGCTCTTCAATTCCCTATCGGGAATCTTCTACACCCACAGGTCGTTCTTTCAGATCTCTCTGCTTTGTTATCGAGAAATCAAAACTCGCCTGTTGCGAGTCTGGCACTCGGGCCACACAATTCTCGAAACCCAATTAAATATTCACTTTACACCTTCCTCACTTCTATCGGGAATTATCTCGTCACGAAATCAGCCTTTGCGAGATAGTGGATTACTCACCTCGAGGATTTTCGATCCCCGATCTGTGATGGTACCCTCGCTACAGCCTTAGCCCCTTCGGCTACTCCTTCCCCGCATGATTTTCCAGTCCACGAGACCACGGCCCGTTCCCTATCAGAAATTAGGGCTTTGTGAGTTTGAGCAGCGTAGAACTCATGCCTTTGGGATCTCCGATCCCTGACTTCCAATGCCACATGTCCTTTGTTCTGACACCTGTGGTCCCCACGCCTTCCGGTTGATTGAAAAATCGTGTTTCAGGAATTCGTGATTCCTATTGCACCGGTCCACAGGACCTTCGAAATCCCGAACACCGATATGCATGTGCGACCTCTCCTTGCCACGTCGCCACTCCTTTCTCCGCTCTATAGGGGATCGCGTGATCGCGATTTCAAAGGCAGTAATTCCTTTATGTGGGAAAATCCCGAATGCCGAACCTCAACTCTCACGATTATTGACACGTGTCTGGTCCAGGATCTACGACTATGGTTCCTTTGGAAAATCGCGAGTCGCGATTCCTCCCTATGATAATTCCATGACCCTGGAGACTCTGATTCTCTGATGAGTCGAGTTCCAATGAGCTCTGACTCCCTCCTCAATCTCTAAGGCTTAAATCCTGCGCAACTTCTCCAAGATCTGGCGGCTATTGGGACTTCACTAATATCCCTTGTGAATCTTGGTTGTCGATTCCTCCTTTTCGAGAATTTCTCCCGAATGGTCAACTGTCCACTTCTTGAACTTTACCCTTCCAAGCCTTTCACTTGAAACTCATTCTCAAGCCATCCACGCACAACCTCCGACGTTGTACCTTAACGACACCACAAAGGTGCTATGCCTCCTAAGATTTTCTTCAACTTTGATTCTTCAGAGAAACCTACACATAACCCTTGCGCTTGATATTCAACCACCACAAAGATTGAATACTTCAGACTCTTTGCAAGTCCTGCAGCAACAATCTTTAGCTTCCTTTTCTCAAATTAACAACTGAGACTTCTGGGTGAATGAGAATAAGTGTTTAACTATCGAGCCTTCATCAATGCACTCTTTGCGGATGAATTCAACTACACTCTATGCAGGAATCTCCTAGCTCAGACAGAGAAACAATTGAAAATTATTCTCTTCTCTCTCTCTCTCTCTCTGACTTCAGGTTGAACCCTTGAAATCACATGCACGACATATACAAAGCAAATGCATACCCAGAAATAGACATTCATGAGCACAACATTAACACAGAGAAAACAACAACAACCATGAAATTGAAACAAAACTTTATTCTATTAATTCAATCTTTTGTACATGGGTGTTCTCCACAAGTTCTCTGCTTGCTCTTCTCTTCTGAATGTTGGTTCATGTTACAATGATACAGTGAGGGTGTCTATATCCATTTTCCCTCTCGAACTCTAAAACTGTCTAATCTGGAAATAAAATCCTATCTACCTGCATTAAATCTATTAAATGCCTCATCTACCTAAGGACAAGAGCTTAAAGGCTCCAGGTCCATTATAATATACAAAGGCGCTTTTCATAAATGGTTCATTTATACATTGGCGCATCATCTTAAATGAAAATTCAAAAAGTTTCGGCTGGCCTTGTCTAGCTATTCGTTGTCTTCCATGCTGACTCGCTTGCTAAGTTGGCGATGCTCCTGCATCACTATATCACTTGTTGAGGTACATATATGTATCTACAACTTAAAAACCTAATAATCTCATAAGTATCTACAACTTTTTCAATTGGATTTAACTTGGATACTTAGGGCACAATTTTTTTTTTTTTCTTTATTAAATATATACATAATAGATTATGAAATCAATTAAATAAAATAATTAGGATAATAATCTCATATAAGTATCTACACATTTTTCAACTAGATTTAACTTGGATACTTAGGGTGAAAAAAATGTTATCTCATTATTAAATATATACATAATAAATTATCAAATCAATTAAATAAAATAATTAGGGGAAATGGGAAGAGTACGAGGTAGCCTATGAAAAATGAAGTATTTTATTTAAAAAAAAATAAAAATAGGGTTTTGCATGAGAGGGTGAGTTGTCAACTAGGAATTTTCATGAGAGGGTGAGGTGTCAACTAGGAAAAGTTCTATAATAATTATAATAATCTATTTTTAAGGTCACAGCCAAGCTAGCACACCAAATTGGTGTATGAGACCCCCTTGTTTGTGGGACAAGGGACCTCCCTCCACCGAGTGATTTGACTGGTAAAGTCTACAAAGGTATACATACCCTACCCCCCTCTGGATTTGAACCTGTGACCTCTTAGGAGGAAACACATGTTCTTAACCATTAGGCCCACTAAGGCTGTATAAATAGAAGGAAAAGCCATGGAAGGGTGAGGAAGAAAAGGGAGATAGTGGAATGCTACCAAAAATTCTAATGAAAGAAGACTGATCCCAAAGTGGTATTGTATTGTTTAGGGATTTCAATCAAAAAGAAGTTGAGAGGCGAGTCCATGCAGTTTGGGGGTTTTAAGGAGAGAAGCTTTCTTTTAGAGGTTGGGACAAAACCTATTGGACTTTGAGAGTTGGGACCAAACCTATTGGAATTTGAGCATTCACATAGGTGAGAAGTAGGAAATTGAAGCTTGGGTCAAGTAACTAAGGCATAAATCCATACAGGTAATTTTGTTTTTGCATGTTTCCAATTTTTGTATTATGAAATTATATAAAACTAAAATTAGCTGAGAATTCTAAATAAGGGTGTGAATTTAAGAGTTTTTTTTATATAGTATGTAAATATGGTTTAGATTTAGCTATATAGCTTATTGGAAGACTAATATGTGGTTGATGTGATTACAGAATCATTTTATTTAACACTGAAAAATACCAAAATCCATTTTTATAAAGAAAAGAGCAAAGAGCATTATGGGTTTTTGAATTGAGTAATTGCAAATAGCATAATGGGTTTTTGACTTGAGTAAAGTTGCATGGGATTTCTTTTATTTTTTGTTTTCTCTATTTTAATTTTATCTAGATTGTTGTTATCACTATGTCGATGGTTATTTCTCTGTTAAGTAGAGGAAAACATGAAAAATGTACATTATTTGATAAACACACTTGTATTGTGTTTGTTTTAAGGTCTAGAATCTAATTTATGTGTTGAATATATTTGTTAATATTTATTCTGGTATTGTGATGTGTTTAGGTATTGAATATTTTTGTCTTCTTTAAATCATCATTTTGGTTTAGTCTTTGGTTTAATCTTTACCATCTCTTCTGTAAGAAATCATTGTGTTTTTTTAAGGTCTAGAATTTATTTTACACATGTAATATGTTTATGTGGTAAAATTTGAAGGTTTTTTATGGAGTATGTAAATATGGTTTAGATTTAGCTATATATTTCATTCGGAGACTAAGCACTAAGCAAATTTCTTTTCTTTTCTCTATTTTTATTTTTTCTAGATTGTTGTTATCATTATGTGGATGGTTATTTCTCTATTAAGTTGAGAAAAACATGAAAAATTTGCATTATTTGATAGATGCACTTGTGGTGTGCTTGTTTTAAGGTGCATAATCTATTTTACATGCGGAATATGTTTCCTAACTCTTCTGTAAGAAACCAACTCAATATCACATATTAAATTTATGTTGTGTTTTTTTAAAGGTTTATAACGGTTAAGAACATATGTTTTCTCTTAAGAGATCACAAGTTCAAATCCAGAGGGAGGTAGGGTATGTATACCTCCGTAGAGTCAAATCGTTGGGCATAGGGGGTTCCCTTGTCCCATAAACAAGGGGGTCTCATACACCAATTTGGTGCGGTGGCTTCGTCGTGAGCTTAAAAAAAAAATAGATAGATAGAATAAAATATATTTTACACATGTAATATGTTTTTATACTTTTCTTCAGCTATTATGATGTGTTTTAGATATTAAATATTTTCATCTTTGTTTAAATGATCATTTTGGTTTAATCTTCAAGATCACTCTCTCGTAAGTTGAGAAAAACATGAAAAATGTGCATTATTGGATAAATGCACTTGTGTTGTGTCTGTTTTAAGGTCTTGAATCTATTTTATAGGCTTAATATGTTTGTTAATAAGGTCGTGAATGTATTTTATAGGCTTAATATGTTTGTTAATTTTTATTCAGGTATTGTGATGTGTTTAGGTATTGAATATTTTTATCTTTTTTAAATAATCATTTTGGTTTGATCTTCACCATCTCTTCTCCACTAGCTTTAAAATTATGTTTTGTTTTTTTAAATGTCTATAATATATTTTACACATGTAATGTCTTTGTTAACTTTGCTTTAGGTATTATGATGTGTTTTAGGTATTAAATATTTTATCTTTGTTTAAATAATCATTTTTCATTAATCTTCATCATTACTCTGTGAATGGTTATTTCTCGATTAAGTTGACAAAAACATGAAAAATGTGCATTATTTGATAAATGCACTTGTGTTGTGTTTGTTTTAAGGTGTGGAATCTATTTTCCAGGCTTAATATGTTTGTTAATTTTTATTCAGGTATTCAATTTTTATTCACATATTGTGATGTGTTTAGGTATTGAATAATTTTATCTTTGTTTAAATAAGTATTGTGATGTATTTAAGTATTGAATATTTTTATCTTTTCTAAATAATCATTTTGGTTTAATCTTCACCATCTACTATGTATGAAACCAACTCCCTTTTAGGTATTAATCTTATGTTGTGTTTTTTTAAATGTCTCGAATCTATTTTCTACACATAATGCATTTATTA
>ML786319.1:676917-696623 GCA_009831015.1 Picea engelmannii | reverse complement strand
TAAACTTGGTAAAAAGAACCTATTGTTGTCATAATGTTCAGCACTCCCCGTGAGTTTCACAACATGGACTAATAGCCTCTCGATAAACAGTTAGCTGAGATGGTAGCAGATTTCCATCAGTTGCGCCTTTTGGATCTAACAACTAGCTCAACTCCCAAGAAGTGGTATTAGAGCAAGATCGCAGGCTCGAAACTCACTCGGGTAATGTTGAGGGGGATATTGTTGGCATAATTTTCAGCACTCCCCATAAGTTTCACGACACGGAATAAGATGTTAAGAACCAGAATAGATCTACAAATATAATCACCAGAATTAATGAATACACAATAGATCCACAAAGCAAGATAAAAGAAACCACACTATATTATTACCAAACCCTTGAGGTAGGGAAACACCATACAATGGATCCTATTATGGAAGGGATCATCTCCTATTCACTTGCCTCTTTGAGGGGGCATCCTCCTATTGAGCTATAGCTCACAATACAATATTTCTCTTCCTATCCCATTGCATTGCTTAAGTCCCTTTATATAGTGCTACCATCACCTAAGAACATTCTAGAGGAGGAATCTCATAGAAGTAGAACCTTCTAAGAAGTCCTCTTACATTTATTATATCTAACTACCCATTTATTATATCTAACTACCATAGTGGGCCTTATTTAATAATATAGTGGACCTAGTCCACCTTACATTGAATGACCTCCACTATTATCACTATGGGCCCTCTGGCCCCCCCCACTACCTCTCTAGCTACCTTACATTCCATCCCCCTTATGAAAGCGTTGTCCTCAACGCTTGATGTACAACCATATACCAGGGTCCCATGGATAAGTGTGGACCGTAGTTCTGAAGTAGACTAGAGAACCAGGGTCCCATTGAGAAATGAAAGCCACCATGTTGAAGTAGTCCAACTGCTATTGTAAACCAGGGTCCCATGTCTAATTTCTCATATGAACCCCGCATGGAATATATCGACACCCAATAACCAACTAAAAATGATGCTCCCAATACTGACACCTATCATGTGGATCCAAATAAGAATATCCATCCACATAGTGGGAGATGATGAAAGATGAATCTGGAAGGAACAATACCATTGTAGAATATGCAGGTTGGACACTGGTAACTAGCTCCTGATGTGGGACATTGGTGTTCTCTACAGAAGGTGGAGTAGAGTCATAAAATAAAATATGGAAGTGGTTTTCATCCCAGAAATGACAACTATCCATATACCAATCATCGCAATCGGCCTCAAAATCATACCAAGCATATATTTCTTGATTATATTCATCCTTGAGGTCCGCCATAAGAAATATCTCCTGCATGCTATCCAATGAATCTTGAATACTACGAAGACTATCATTGAGACCATCCAATCTGTCATTCAATGTGTCAAACAATTGGGCTTTGAATGCTTCAGTAATCTGTAGAATTTCTTTGAGGGTTTGAGAAGAAATAACCATCTAAGTACCCTATGAAAATTTATGAACTCTGCAGTCCCGCCGTCGTCATGTAAAAACCCAAAAAATAGAACAATAAATTACTGTAGAAAATCGCGGCGTTTTCTGGAAGAACCCTAAAAAAACTGTTGAATTTAAAATGCTCATAACTTCACTTTCCGCACTCGGTTTCAGCTGATTTTTTTTTTTAATTGGGTGAAATTGTGAGAGAAACTCAGATCTGTAATTTGTTTGGGAAAATTCGGCCTCCAGATGCTACAGAAATAAATAAATAAAAATTTGCATTGTCATTCGCGGAAAAAACCCTGAAAATTTGCAGATTTTAAAACTTCAATACCTTGACTTCCCGAACTCCATTTCAGACAATTTGTTTTTCAACTTGGGTGTTTTTCTAAGAGGAACTCAGATATACAACCTGTTTCTGCAAATTTTGCACAGAAATATACCGAAAATTTTAACACCTAATATAGGTTATATACATTGCTTTTGATGATTTGATTGGTAATATCATTAAAATTTACCTTGATGACTTAATTGTTCATTTAAAAAAACATAAAGATAACTTTTAACACCTAATATAGGTTTTCCATAGATGCAAGAAGTATGGTATTTCATTAAATCTTAACAAATATGCTTTTGGTGTAATTGGAGACAAGTTGAAGTTCACATTATTTCCAACCAGGGTGTAAATATCGACCCATAAAGAGTCTTTGCAATTCAAAATTTAACCTTGCCTACATCTAAGAAATATACTCAGTGTAACACACCCATGGTGCGGACTCAAATTTTTCGCTCTTCTTAGGAGAAGCAATACCCTCATTCGGGATCTCTATTACATTCTGCTCTTTCAGAGTTGTCTAGCCACGATATCCAGGCTTCGAAACGAGTTCAGAGCTGGAAGATATCCCCTCCCAAGTTCTTTGGGTTCTTTCATACCCCTATACTTGCATATGACCACGGGCTATGACCCGACGCCAAGAAAACAAGCACCAATATGACCACCATGCGAACCCTTCGGAGTGGAAAACCTCTGAAGTTCATGATCTGACACCATGTGTCCTCATGGATTGCAATGGCCCTGATTTACTTCGGGACTTCGGCGTTTGGGAGTCCCAAACATTCCTACATCTCTTTCCTCTAAAGCACTATGTACCCGGAGTTACATATCGATTGCCACGTGTCCATCTAAATCAATGGCTTGAATCCACTTCGGAACTTCGGCGTTCGGGAGTCTCGAACGCTCACACCACCTTTTCTCCCAGAGTGTTTTCTTCCGAATTTAAGGATCATGCGCCACATGTCCCTCTCATTCAATGGTGGGGATCCACTTCGGGTGTCCCTCTACTCCACATTGCTTTCTCTCTGCTTCCAAAGTACGTGATCTGCTGACGCGTGTCTTCCGCAGATTGATGACTATAAATTACTTCGGCTCTTCAGGCTTCGAGAGTTTCAACCTCTCCCCACTCGCTTTCTCCCAGAGTGATTTCACCCGAATTCGTCGATTTGTCAACGCGTATCTCTCTCAAATCGACGGTCACGATTTACTTCAGGATTTATCAACTCGCGTGACCCCACTTTCCTCTGAAGTGGATTATCTCCTGAAATGGAAGATCCGTTGACACCTATCCTCAGCTGACGGACGACTGAGATGAACTCCGACTCTCTGGCCTTAGGGATATCTTAATCAACACATCTCCCTTTCTCTCGGAGTGATTTCACACGAAGTCGATGATCTGTCGACGTGTGTCTCCCAAAAATCGATGACTGCAAATCACTTCGGATCTTCGGGCTTCAAGAGGTTCAGCCTCTCCACACTCGTTTCCTCTCGGAGTAATTTCACCAAAAGTCAACGGATTTCTGCCATGCACCCTCTCCCTCAAATTGACGGTACATACGGACTCCGTCGCTCCACGGATTTCAAAAGGAACTCACGATTAACCGTCTCCTAATACCCCAGTGTGTGCCACTCTGAGCGGGACACCCGACATCATTGTCACTCGACACATGGGTCCCCATGTACTCTTGACGTAATACCCATATTCCCTCGATCAAACGGTCGAGAGGGGTCCCGAAGGATCCATAGATCCATGGTCCACATTACTTCACTACTTCATTCTTCGGGAGTTTTGGCGTTACTAACCCTTTATTCTCCCGAAGTGGTCAACGTCGGGCTGACTACCTTAGATCTAAGGCCCATATTAACTTCGAGACTTCGGGGATTTTACCTCCCTTATGACAAACTTGCTCAATTCGCCAAACTCGCAAAGTCTGAAGGACTCAAGGGGTTAACTACTGCGCTCTTTCTCGTATCCAATGGTCACAATAGACCTTGGCTCTTCCCGAACAGATCTCATTCGTTTATCTTCCAGACAAAGGAACCTTCCCTTTGGATACTTAAATCTCACTATCCTTCCTGAGATTTGTTAGCTTTGAAAGGATTAATAGCTTTGCGCTCTTTCTCTTGAACTTAACACTTAGAAGAATTCTTTCGCGCACCTTTGCACTCATTCATCAACTCTAGAACTTAAGAGGTTCTCGGTCTATACCTGCCTCGTAGAGAGCCTGTGCATATGTCCACTATCTCTCCTGAGCTTTAACAGACTCCTTCCTCCAAGGGACTCAGAATGACTAGGAGTGTCGACATGCACATGTGAAATTGTGCCCAACGTCGATGAACTCATAGTTCATTGCTCTAGCTTAAGCCACCACAGGGCTCGAGCATTTACGAGTACAAGTCATGTTCGAGCCATATAACTTCTTACTTGCCTAATTAAACAATCAAGAAGAAATAAAATGGATACAATATAACCATTAAGAAATCATGCACATCCCTGAAACATTCATAGTATATCTAATTTATTACATAGTTACAACTCAATTACACAGGGAATGAGAATACTTATCTATTACAAGTTGTAGCCAACTAACTGACTGTGGGTGTGTGCCTTTCCACCCAACCATAGGCTCAAAGGAATTCATCCTTAGCACTCTAGCCAGCCCCATGCAAAGACATGATATCACTAGGGAACTATGCCATCTCTCAAAGACCTTCTCTCGCTCACAGTATCCCTACGAGGTTTATCAGATGTTTCCTCAGCATCAAGCTCGCATTTGGGTCCTTCGGGTCATGTTCTTTGCACTTCCTTTTGGTTTGCACATCTCCTTCCAAGCTTGCGCTCTCGTTTGGTGTCTCTTCTCTTGTTGTCCCTTTTCCTTACTGTCCCATGTATGTATCTTACCTTGCTTCTTTAAGAAGGTTTCCGACCTATCCTGTTCCTTCTATCAGAAGGAAGCTCAAGTTTGCAGGTCTCTATGGTACTGTGGGCTGACAACCCATTTTTCCATTCATGAGGGTGGTTGATTATTCAACCACCAGTCCCTTCCTTCATTAATTGATTCTTTCCTCTAGAGATATCATGGCTCGTACTTCAAGGCTTCACCCCCCAACAGTCAGTTCTGGGAAATTTAACAATAATACATTTACATCATCCACATGCCTTAGCATGGTAATCCTATTTTATGATTAATTACAAGTTGGGGGAAACATGGGTGTTACAATCCCCCCCCTTAAAAGGAACACCATCCTCGGTGTTCTTTCTAAGTAACACCTGTCATGCCTTTCTCATTCAGCCACTTCAGAAGTCTTGACCTTATTTCTCAATTAGGTCATTTTTCAGACCCTTAATCTTCTCCACCTGCTTTCAATAATTCTTAGACAACAAGCACATTAATCATAGTCTTGTGCGAAAACATTTTACTGTTGCATAAAATTTCTAGGAAAATTTCATAATCTAGCAAAATAATTATCTACGCAGTTTGTGGATTTGTATCCACATGGTTGTCTTGTTATCTAGGCTCACTTATTTTCCTTGACATACCCATTGTGTGCATGATCCCAATAGTTTACAAGAACTATCAGAGTCTCCTCTTTCTTGCGGTCACTCACCCTCCAGGCCCAGGCTCAGGTATCCCCTTCTTTGTTATACAATTCTTCGGGCGATCCATCTTGCCTTGCCAAGGTTTTCTCGCACAAGAAGAACTATATATTGTGTGCATGATCCCAATAGTTTACAAGAACTATCAGAGTCTCCTCTTCCTTGCTGTCACTCACCCTCCAGGCCCAGGCTCAGGTATCCCCTTCTCTGTTATACAATTCTTTGGGCGATTCATCTTGCCTTGCCAAGGTTTTCTCGCACAGGAAGAACTATCCATCGTGTGCATGATCCCAATCAATAGTTTACAAGAACTATCAGAGTCTCCTCTTCCTTGCGGTCACTCACCCTCCAGGCCCAGGCTCAGGTATCCCCTTCTCTGTTATACAATTCTTCGGGTGATCCATCTTTCCTTGCCAAGGTTTTCTCACACAGGAAGAACTATCCATTATGTGCATGATCCCAATCAATAGTTTATAAGAACTATCAGAGTCTCCTCTTCCTTGTGGTCACTCACCCTCCAGGCCCAGGCTCAGGCATCCCCTTCTCTGCTATACAATTCCTCGGGTGATCCATCTTGCATTGCCAAGGTTTTCTCACACAGGAAGAATTCCAGAGACTTTATCGAGATTTACATTCGAGGCGTCCCTCAGATTTGCTCTATCGAGGCATCCCTTCATCTTGCATTACCTCAACACAACATATTCTAGGCGAGCATGGCTTACCAGGGGGTTCTCATGGCTCAGCAGTAGCCGTTTTTCATGTTTTTACAGCTTGACAGCCTTTATCTGTCCTTTTTGGACAGATCTTTTCTTCTCACCCGTATCACAGGCATATAGAATTTCATGAGACATCATCATAAATTTTAAATTCAAATTTTTCTTGTAAATCTGTCACCCATAGATTTCCAAATTCCACATTTTTATTTTCAGATCTGTTCTGCACGGAACCAAATCCACCATTCATGGGACTTTCCTTCCCATAGAAGTTTGTCTCAGTGTGCAATTTTGGTCTTCCTTATGGGCTTACAACACTACCATATCCAAGACCCTTTTTTCCCTGCAATTCATTCTTTACACAACCAAACAAATAGTTAGTCTCTCATGCATCCATATATATATATATATATATTCAAAACCATGCATATTAATAGTTCATCACGTCTATATAACATGAAAAGGTGATCTCATTCCTTGCCTATGCCTTATTTCAACATACCAAACCTTTCAAAACGTAATTCAACATTTCAAAGGATTTTAACAAATGCGCCAATATTCATGGCCACATTCATACCCAATGCACTCTTGCATTGATTTCAAGTTTGTCATACTTTATAACAGGTTCTTGGCCATGGTGTGTTGTAATTTAACCAACCTCTTCACCATATGGCTTATCCATTTTCATCCACTCTTACAATAGAACCATGCTTCCTGCTATAGGCTGATCATGATCCCAAATCATTACACATGAAACTCAAAAGTTTCACATGAATTCCTTTAAGCATTCTTCCTTCATTAATAACCAGGGTGCCAACACTCATGGCCACCCAATTTTTTTTTCCTTCAACACTTACATAATGTAAGTAAAACATTGGAAGGTCCTCCTTCCTTACTGAAAAATCCATTGTCTACCATCTTATGCAACATGCATTCCCTCAATGCATTCCATGCAATGTGCTAAATATGAACACCTTTATTCCCATAGAACTAGTCCCCATGACCACAGTCTAACGTAAAGTGCAAAACTCTACCTTCCTTGACTGGCCCGGATGGACTCCGTTTTCTCTCCTCACAATCGAGAGCAACGCCCTTAGCTCTTATTCCTTTAAGGCACTACCCTTTCAGCTCCCGTGTCTGGGTGCTATGATCCTTTCTAAACCCCTTGTCTGCAATTCAACTGTGAAGATCCGTTTTCCCCGAGATCCAACGGCGAAAATGGATTTCGAAACCTCAACTAGCTTGCGATTTAATTCTCCTTCTGATCTCTGCAATGGATACGGGTCGTCCGATCTACGATTAGACCCCAAACTCAAAACAAAACTATATTGAGTTTAATTTACGGGTATAGGTCCTGACATTAACCCGCATGCATATACCTTCCCCACAATGAATACAGGTCGTCGATATTATCCCTAGATCAATTCTAAACCACACGATTCCAATACAACAATCTTGGAATAGAAGTATTTGACCGAGAATTTAGACTAATAGTAGAGCCTCGATTTTCCAAATTCAACAATAGAACCCAATCACGGTACGAGTTTTCATGGCATTAATGCGTGGGTCCCTTGCAGGTCCACCCACTGATCATTCACATATCAACAATTCGTAGTGATTGCAGAATCCCCAATGTGCTCTCTCTTTATCAGAGACTTCAATCTCCGCAATTCGAAAGGTGCTCACTCAACTCTTTTAATCGTGGTTGTTGATTATCCACCTCGATGAGATCAACGGTGTTGGTTGATTGCGGGTCGTGAACTAGCGTGCCCGTTAACTCCGCCTTCGCGCTCCGCAATCAATACAAGTCGTTTGATCTACGATCGAACCCCAAACTCAAAACAAAGCTACATTGAATTTAAATTACGGGTACAGACTCCACCGTTAACCCGTGTGCCTATTCGATCTCCACAATGAATACGGGTTGTCGATCTTATCGAACGAATGGCGTTTGATCCCTTAACTCCAGTGGATCTTGAATTCCATTTAATGAATGAGGTCGGTTTCCTTCCAATGAACGGATCACATTCATTTCCTCTGTTAGGTTCTCGATTAACCTGATTCGATTAGGGTTTTCTTCCTGATCCATACCTTACCTGGGTATCCATGACATACAAATGCCTTTCAAAATTTCGTGCATAGCATTAGAAAATAAAATATTTCAGAAAGGATTCTTACCCAATCTTTTCATACCTATTCTTGGCTGCTAGCACCCTCTTTCTGATTTTTTTACCTCATCAGCAGTGCTTTAGGGGGATTTTTACAGTCTTGTCAACAATATTTCAACCACAGCCTTCCCATGGTCATCCTCTGCTTGAGTTTGTCCATCATTGGCAACTGTCTCTCTCAACAGTTCCAATCTATTTCCTTCTACACATGATATATATCATAAATACAGTAGTTGTCATGTAAATTAAAATGCAAGTACCATAGAATTTTAAATCAATGAAACATTTACTTTCATCAATAAATTAGCTTTCTCATTCCAGAGACAACATAACACACATCAAGAAAGGAGTTGGGGGCTCTCCCCTTTTTCCAACTCCTTCCACACAGCCTGGGCATTTCAACCCAATTGAGTTATTTCTAAGGCCTTACTTCCTTTTCTTGATGTGGCTTCAACCAAGCCTATTCGATCAAACATACTTATTTATCCCTTCTCTTTTCCCAGTTGTACTTGTTCTCACGGTTGTTCATCTAAGACCTATAACTCTGTAAACAATTCAGAGTTATTAGGGTGGACAAGTGTTCCCCCTTTTTCCTCTTCTTTTCTTTTGCAATTTACTCCAGGTTGGGATCTCCCTGCTCTTTTCCTTGAGTAGCCTTGGTTAGGCCTCACCCTAACCTTTTTGGATACATCAACATGCTTTAATAGCAAGCTTTTTGTTCATAGTGTATCATGAACCTGTGCATCCTGCAAATTATCATTCGGTTCTCAGAGTGGTCAGTATTCAGTTGTTAGTATTCCACTTACATATTTTGTTTTAAAATGTAATCCATGATTCTTATATAGACATGCTTTGCAA
Source organism: Picea engelmannii (assembly GCA_009831015.1). NCBI lineage: Eukaryota > Viridiplantae > Streptophyta > Pinopsida > Pinales > Pinaceae > Picea > Picea engelmannii. Next base: position 687,487 of record ML786319.1, on the reverse strand, counting down.
CCCATTGCCCAACCTTCAACAATTATTAGGGTTGTGACTCTGTTCTCTTGACAGGGTCCTTACACAGTTTATTCACAAGGAACTCCTTCAACATGAAACTTCCTCATTGCATATCCATCACTATCTATGATGGCCTCAATCTTGAATTAGCTTCGGCTCGTTACTAAGCATTCTTTAAGGAACATAGACATGCATTTATGACATGCATCCAGATTATGTATCCACACATATTCTAGGTTTTTTTTTGTTAACTTACATCCATGATGTACTTAGCCATATTCATAATCATAAGCCTGTGTATAGCTTCCATAGGTATATTTCACAACCTACATACATCTCTACTTTAAAATCAATCAACTCATGATTGTTCACAATCATTCTCATGTGATCCTCAAAGGCATAATCATTTTCCTCTTATCATGACGATGGAGCATCCTTTCTCGTTTACTCTTTCATCTATTTGTATTGGATTTTCCTAGGGAAATGGAGCACATTCCCCTTAAGATATCATTCAAAACAAATATTTCATGACTCTTCAGAATGGAGTCAACCATGCATCCATTGTATTCATTCAATCTTGGCAAGTGCTATGTTTGCCTCATATTTCACTCATCAGGGCAACCATATTGTGCATTTAGTATATTTATACTCTTACATCATACATGTGCATCACTTACACATTTAATATCATTCGTACTTAACTGGTATTAATATCAGGCTTCATATCAAGAAGCTTCACAATGCATTAAATCCATGCACTCAAGCATACACACACAACTAAGAATTCATCATGCTAGCTTAGTTTGATCATTAGTGTTCTTTAGTTAGAGATTACAGTCGCTTACATGACTAATCTCACAATCATAACTCATACTGATGTTGCCTTCTCTTTATGGCCATAACCAACCAGAGTCACCTTCCCTTTTATACTAGCGAGAAAACCTTCTTGCCTCAACTTCCATAGGAATTTACCCATCTCACCTTTCCTCTGGTCATGAGTAGTTGTATACTCCGAGTTTAATATAAAGCAGTAATTATAACTACAAAGGATCCTACATGATCCTATTAGATTCCTTTAAGCCCACAAAGCTATTAACCATTATATAATCAGCAATCATCAGTGCTTGAGGTTCCAACTGCCCATGCTTAGAGGCAGTGTTACGAACACTAGGTCATCCATCCTTCAAGATTCAGCTTCCCTTGACAGAACCCTACCACCTTCAGCTATCCACATTCAAGTCTTATTGTTCATGTTAATTAACATATCCCTACTCCATTAAGAGTAGTTATCACTTTGAAAAAGTTCTAAAGAAATTATTTTGCTGAAATTCAACAAGAATTCCCAAAGTCACAGGTTCAATATGCAGTCCTTCTCCTCAAGGAGTAAATGCAGATAACAATACCTCTTTATGTGACTCGTACATGAGCCCAAGCAAGCCAAGTGTTGTAACCATGCTCTGATACCAATTTGTAACACACCCACGGTGGGGACTCAAACTTTTCGCTCTTCTTAGGAGAAGCAATACCTTCATTCAGGATCTCTATTCCATTATGCTCTTTCAGAGCTTTCCAACCACGATCTCCAGGCTCTGAAACGCGTTCAGAGCTGGTAGATATCCCCTCCAAAGTTCATCTAGTCCTTCCACCCCCCTATAATTTCATATGACCACGGGCTATGACCCGACGCCAAGACAACAGGCACCAAGACGACCACCACGTGAACCCTTTGGAGTGGAAAACCTATGAAGTTCATGGTTCGACACCGTGTGTTGTCAGGGATTTCAACGACCCTGATTTACTTCGAGACTTCGACATTCAGGAGTCCCAAACATTCCTACAACTCTTTCCTCTGATTTAATCAGTACCCAGAGTTACAGATCTAGCACCACGATTCCATCTAAATCAATGGCTCGGATCCACTTCGGGACTTTAGCGTTCGGGAGTCCGGGATGCTCACACCACCTTTTCTCCTGGAGTGTTTTCTTTTGAAGTTAATGATCATGTGCCACACATCCCTCTCATTCAACGGTGGGGATCCACTTCAGGCGTCCCTCTACTCCATGTTTCTTTCTCCCGTCTTCTGAAGTACATGATCTGCTGACACGTGTCTCCCGCATATGGACGAATATAAATTACTTCGGCTCTTCGGGCTTTGAGAGTTTCAACCTCTCCCCACTTGCTTTCTCCCAAAGTGATTTCACCCGAAGTTGACGATCTGTCGACTCGTATCTCTCTCAAATCGACGGTCACGATTTACTTCGGGAGCTATCAACTCGCATGACCCCACTTTCCTCTAAAGTGGATATCTCCCGAAATGGAAGATCTGTTGACACCTGCCCTCAGCTGACGGATGGATCAGATGAACTCCGGCTCTTCGGCCTTAGGGAATTATTAGTCAACACATCCCCCTTTCTCCCAGAGTGATTTCACCTGAATTCAATGATTTGTCGATGTGTGTCTCCCACAGATCGATGGCTGCAAATCACTTTGGCTCTTCGGGCTTCAGGAGGTTCAACCTCTCCACACTCATTTCCTCCCAAAGAAATTTCACCCGAAGTCAATGAATTTCCGCCATGTATCCTCACCCTCAGATCGACGATACAGACGGACTTCGTCGCTCTGCGGATTTCCAAAGGAACTCATGGTTAACCATCTCTTAATACCCCAGTGTGTTCCACTCTGAGTGGGACACCTGGCATCGTCATCACTCGACACATGGGTCCCCACGTACTCTCGACATAATACCCATCTTCCCTCGATCGAACGGTCGAGAGGGGTCCTGAAGGATCCATAAATCCATGGTCCACATTACTTCGCTACTTCGTTCTTCAAGATTTTTGGTGTTACTAAGCCTCTATTCTCCCGAAGAGATCAACGCCGGACTGACTACCTCATAGATCTAATGGTCGGGATGGCTCTCAGGAATCCTCAGATCTAAGGTCCAGATTAACTTTGGGACTTAGGGGATTTTACCTCCCTTACGACGAACTCACTCAATTCGCCGAACTCACGAAGTCCGAAGGACTCAAGGGGTTAACTCCCACGCTCTTTCCCGTATCCAACGGTGACAACAGACCTTGGCTCTTCCCAAACAGATCTTGTTCATTCATCTTCCAGACAAAGGAACCTTCCCTTTTGATACTTCAATCTCGCTATCCTTCATGAGCTTTGTTATCTTTGAAAGGCTTAAGAGCTTTGTGCTCTTTCTCTTGAACTTAACATTTAGAAGAATTCTTCTGTGCACCCTTGCACTCATTCATCAACTCTAGAACTTAAGAGATTCTCGGTCTTTGCCTACCTCTCAAAGAGCCTGTGCATACGTGTACTATCTCTCCTGATCTTTAACAGACTCCTTCCTCCAAGGGACTTAGAATGATTAGGAGTGTCGACATGCACACGTGAAACTGTGCCCAAGTTCAATGAACTCACAGTTCATTGCTCTAGCTTAAGCTACCATAGGGCTCAAACATTTATGAGTACAAGTCATGTCTGAGCCATATAATTTCTTACTTGCCTAATTACACAATCAAGCATGAATAAAATGGATACAGTATAACCATCAAGCAATCATGCACATCCCCAAAACATTCACAATATATCCAATTTATTACAAAGTTACAACTCAGTTACATAGGGTATGAGAATACTTATCTATTACAAGTTGCAGCCAACTAACTGACTGTGGGTGTGTGCCTTTCCACCCAACCATAGGCTCAGAGGCATCCATCCTTAACACTTTGGACACCCCCGTGCCAAGCCATGATATCACTAGGGAACTATTCCATCTCTCAGAGACCTTCTCTCTGTCATAGTATCCTTGTGAGGTTTATCAAATGCTTCCTCAACATCAAGCTCGTGTTTGGGTCCTTCAGGTCATGTTCTCTGCACTTCCTTTTGGTTCGCACATCTCCTTATTAGCTTGCACCCTCGCCTGGTGTCTCTTCTCTTGTTTTCCCTTTTCCTTACCGTCCCTGTGTATGTATCTTACCTTCCTTCTTTAGGAAGGTGTCCAACCTATCATGTCCCTTCTGTCAGAAGGAAGCTTGGGTTTGCAGGTCTCTGTGGCACTGCGGCCTGACAGCCCATGTTTCCATTCATGAGGGTGGTTGATTATTCAACCACCAGTCCCTTCCTTCATTAATTGATCCTTTCCTCTAGAGATATCATGGCTTGCAATTCAAGGCTTCACCCCCCAACAGTCAGTTATGGGCAATTTAACAATAATACATTTACATTGTCCACATGCCTTAGCATGGTAATCCTATTTTATGATTAATTACAAGTTGGGGGAAACAGGGGTGTTACACTCAGGTATTCATGCGTAAGATTGGTTTTGTTTGAAGATTCATCCCTAATTTCACTGTAATGAGCAAGTTGATTCATAAGCTTTTGAGGAAAGATGTTGAGTTCTATTGGGATAAGGATTCCCAAAATGCCTTCGATCTATACATAACATTATTATTGTTTTCCTTACTTTTGTTAAGCTCATTTTTTTGTGATAATTTCAAATCTATACCAATGCTACAAAAGAGTTTGTTTCAACTATTTTGGTACAATTAGAAGTTGAAATCCTACTACTAAAAAATTAAAGTCTAGAAACACCATGAAAATTTAGGAATGTAGACATTGCATACCAATGGATGAGATCAACCATGCACACATAATAGAGAATATATCTAAAACATTTGCATCATGAATGTATCAAACAAAAAAATAGATAATTGGAACAACAAACACTATCTCCTCATTCACATAATAGAAAGATTACAACACTATCCAAGATGGCCTAAAATGACTTTTCACAATACTTAGATCTCTCTTACACACTAACTACTCACTTGTGCACTAATGAAATCATAATTAGTGTGCCCTCCTTCACTTAGTCAAACTTGAGAAGAGAGAGAAAAATAGTTACAAAACCACTAGCTATTAATAGCCATAGAAGGAGAACCCCATGTGTAGGATAAAATCACCCAAACAATGTACCTTACATTCCAAAAATAGCTCTCATGGATCTCGTACATTGAATGAATACTTTGCAATGTGTCCCAAGGAATATATCCTCAAGGCATGTGTCAATGTGTACATAACCTATCATAAATGCACCATAATTATGGAAGGACTTTGTCATTATTGACATACCTTAAATTTACCAAAAATAGAATTGAAACTCCTAGAATGATTCTCCCCTCACTTTATGATCCACTTGTCTGGTTATCTAAGAAATGGGATCATAATAGGAGCAACAAAATTAACATTTTTGATAATATTACTACCAACTATATAAAAATTACAATAATAAAATAATATATCATTTGATAAAAGAAATTGTTGAAACAATATTGAAATAAATATATACATCAATATAAAACAATACAAATAAAAAAGTAACATTACATTTGAATACGGGTGGGTGCAAGCTAATGATGGTCTCTCATGATGTGCTAGTGGCAATGCAAACATGGAAAAACAACAATTGTTAACTTGGAGGGATTATTCAAGGTACTTTTGCAATGAATTTGGATATGGTGTAAAAAGATTAAATGTAAGAAATTGAATTAGCTTTCCGAATATATAATTTTTATTTATATAATTTGTGAATAACTATGCGAAATTTGAGTCTTTCTAACAATGGTATGTTATTTTTCAAGGAAAATATAATGTATATGTCTCCATTAGTGCAGATGTTGTTGGATTACTGAGAGGGGGGGTGAATCAGTAATAGCGTAATTATAATCCTTTTTCTTCAAATGTTATATCAATGTAGAATTATTATCCAATAATGAGCAGTAAGAAATAAATAATCACACACATACACAGTACACCAGTGTTTTACGTGGAAACTCAAATCAGGAGAAAACCACAAAATGTTTTTTCTTATATGTCTTGAAGAATTACATTCATTGGAAGCACCAACTTCCTCTATTTTCCAGCTGCAACTGGAAGGAGGCTCCAACCCCCTAGTTTCTCAGGCTACAACCTGAGGGAAGCTCCAACTCCTCAATTCTCTGGCTACAACCAGAAGGAGGCTACAACCCCCAATGTTCTCCGGCTACAACCGGAAGGTGGTTATGTTGACAGTCGAAATTGACCACTCGTCTAATTAACCTGGTCCAGGGTTGTCTAATTAACCCAAGCCATTTGGATTAATTCACTCTGGCGGGTTTAATGGCTTCGTTGGCCAATCTAAAGTACTTAGGGAAGCGAAAAATAACTAAAAGAAATACAATAAATTACTAAATGATAATTACCATAGTATATATGTACATCTAATATATATATACAGTTTATCTAATTAATACTTATATAATAGTTCTATTTATCATATATACAATCTGTACAAATCACGAGTTTTGATCTGAACTCATAAAAATCGAATGTAAAATGGTTTTTTTAGATGACAGTAATAAAGAAAGAAAAAGTATTGTTTGTTTTTTGGTTTATTTCCTTGTTTATATGCATTCACGAGATCAAACATTAAACTAATTAATTAAACAGAAATATACAGACAGTGGAAAACTATATATAAAAACTTCTATAATAAGCAAGCAAATGAAGTTGAAGAACAGACTAACCTATTAATGCATCCCACGTCCATTCAATACAAAGCATCCAACCACCTAATCCAAGAAGTAAACCTGCAACGAATCTTAATATTGCTCCAAATACATGAGAAACAATATGTTGGAAACTGAGTTTTGATAACAGAACGTAAAATGGAGACAGTCACAGTGATCTTATGATTTACAAGTAACTACAATGAGATTAATCCTCTTGTAAGAACTTGTATTTGAGCATTCAACAGAAAATTAGAAACAAATTTCATAATTCGAATTGAATCGATAATCATTGTATATTATATCAGAAACATAAGATATGGATAACATATAAAAATTGAATTATATTGATTTGTAGTAAATCGTGACGACAAAAGCAATCACCATCTATTATCAAATCGAAATAGACATAACTTAAACTAAAACATCATACACGAAAGCTAAAGTTGTAACATGCATTTTGTTCCATTCAAATCTGTGTGTAATTTTCCATACCCTAGCCCCAGGCTGAGATGATTTTGTTTACAAAATGATAGGTTTATAAAGGCCTCAGGAAAGATAATTGTTTCTGTTCAGGAAAGGAAACCACCCTGATTTTACTAAATCCACTAAAACTAACAATAGTTCACTTCTGTCTATTCAAAAAATACATGATAGACATGACTGGAAGATCTTAAGAGTGCCTCAGATCACTTTTGAAATCATGGACCCTTGAATATCCTGAAAGAGAAGGAAAATAGAAAGATTTCAGATATGTTTTCTATCATTAATTCACACAATTCGATTTAACATAACTCGCTACAGAATCTTGTGATTTTGTAGCTAGTTATAATAGTAAATGAAATCTCATTTTATTTAATAAATAAAGCAAACTAATTTAATAATGAGATAAAGCTTATTCAATAAACCAAAAAAAAATCTAACTAAAGAATGAAAACAAACATATTATTCATTTAAAAGATCATACCTCTAACCATGCAATCATATCGTATCATGAAACTTTGGAATTTACGATGGCTATAGCAACCTCCACGTTTCTAAATATCACCTGACCTGTGGTCTTCATTCGTTTTTCCTTGCCTTGTATAACTGACTCGAGCCTTAAGTTTTCGCTCGCTGACACATCAACTTGATCTTTTAAAGCCTTGACCCGGGATTGTAGAAATGGGACATCAGTATAATAACGGTCAATCCATGATAGACAGACCCCGCACTATGACTGTGTGTCATTTGCATCAGAAAAAACAAGGTTGTGGACTGAAGAGCCCTCCATACAGATAGTAGATTTATCACAAAGCTTGACACCATGAAACTCTGGATTGTCTTTTAAACAAGGAGACAAATTATCGACAAAGTTATAGGGTTGGTCAGGGTGTAGCCCGAATGACCAAGGGTCTTCCTCCACAAGGAATTTGTCAATTTCAGAGTTTGATCTATCGTGAACTTCGATCATATTGATTGAACTCGGATGAGCATTTGATTTGTTACGAAGTCTCCTAGAAATTAGCCTGCCAACCCTTTTGTTCTTAAAATTGATATCAAGATTGCTCTTAGATCTCTTCCCTATAGGTTTATTTAAGTTTTTAACATAGTCGGTTGGATGTATAATCAGCTGAGAGGTTTGTTGAATGTCCTTGGGATCGATCAAGGGTTCGTTGTTAGGGGAAAAGATACGAGTCTGGGGAGGTGAGAGAGATGTCATCGAGTGGACAAGGGTCTCCTCTACAATGAGTTTATCTACCTCACCCAAATCAGGGTTACCATAGCCATTTCGGGTTATAAACGAATCCCATCTGTCATTCTGTGACTCTAAATGACGTATGAGTAGGATTTTAACTAGGCCATGATGAAAAAGGCTAGAGTTTGACCAGTGTTTCTTGTATCTTTTCCCCATTTTATAAAGACTCTTGAGTAAGTAGTATGTCATGTTCAAGGGGAAATCCATAAAAACCATAAGTAGGCATAGATGGTACAAAAATAAAAGCCTAAAACGTCCCTCACATGTAACAAATTTCTTTGCCACAACGAACAAATCATGCCACAGAGTTTTTAGGAATGAAATTGGCATACCTCTATCACAGCTTGTTATTTTTTGAGATGTAAACAGCAGGGTCCAAGGAACTTCCTCCACTTTTGCATTCTTAAATCATTTCTGACCACTCGCTGGTAATCCTGTGGCTTGACTCAGGAATTCCTCGGTAACCTCCAATTGCACATCACCAACTTTCACCCTACAACCATCAAAGGATAAGGCAAATTCTTGGGCAACCTAAAGATTAAAACCTTGAAACTTCCTGATGAAAACATGCCAGCCATTTCTTTCCAAATCCTCCCTAGCATCGTCGTATGAGAGCAGGGTTTGGATACCGTTTGGTTCGATTCTCATGACGGGAGCCATACTGGTTGGGAGAATAATCAAAACACAACATACAGGTAGGGTTTGTAAAAACAAAACAGAGCTATAACCCTGAGCCCAACAATGAACGGTGGAGAGACTAATACGATGGGATAGTCATTTAATCAAAATGCATGCGAAGAGGTTTGTGAAACCCGAGGCCATATCAAGCAATAATGGCGATCTGCAAGTCGTACTCCACCTTTGCGTTCAGTACGAGCTAGAACTGAAACATTAAAACAAGAATGAGTGCACGCATCATGAGTTTAATTGCAGAGTTTGGGTAAATCAAAATTGAAAAATCAAGAGTTTTGTGAAAGAAACGTTATCAAAGATCAAACCAAAACCATACAAAAAATCAAATGGTGGGGGTCTTTTGTTCATAAAAACTATCAATCTCTTAGGCATGCTTAGAATTGAAAGGATCCAAAACAAAGAGGATAATATCTTCATGGAAAGGATTCAAAACTCCATAACAAATTATATAAACAACTTGCCTTCAATGAAATTTTAAAACACAATGGTAATCATAGTCGCGAGTTTTCATGCTTTCAGTCATGAAAACAAAGAATGAATAGACAATAGGTAAAAGAAACAATTTACAATTGTCTTTTCAGAAATTGCTCATGAAGAATAATAAAATTTCATGACCCTGTGTAGGCAGCTATGTAGATTATTCAGTTGATATAATAAAAATAACAATTATATTATCGCTGCCAACAAGCTACAACCACATGTCCTTGCCCCGTCCTGCCACCCTAAAGTAGAATTAGAATGATGGAACCACTGTCACACTATCAATGTGAGATATACTGCTGTAAACCCGTACCAATAAATCTGAACCATGCATCAACCATGCATCAACCTATAATCAACCTGTACCATAAACAAGTGCATCAACCATGCACCAACCTGTAATCAAACTGTACCATAAACATGTGCACCCAACCATGTACCAAGTATGTACCAATCATGTGTCAACTACTCATCAACTATTACTCATCAATATGTACCAACATCATCAACTATACACCTCATGTATGTGCACCAACTCATCAACTACTTGTCTCAACCATGTACTCAACATGTACCACAACCAAAATCCCTCATAAATTTCATCATCCAAATCTGATTTGTAGATCTGTAATAGACCTGGTGTATATGATCACATTCCTGCAACAACCCTAACTTGAAGTAATCATAACTTTGAACCTGTAATGCATAAAGATCTGAAACTTATAGACAATGTTCTTCAGTGTGTTTTATACAATTCATCCAAGTGTCACTACTTGGAACCTCTCAGAAAATGAGCTATAGAAAAAATGGTATATATCAGCGGTATATATCATAGTGATAGTCTGACAGTGGTTCCATCATTCTACTTCTACTTCAGGGTGGCAGGACGGGGCAAGGACAGGTGGTTGTAGCCACCTTCCGATTGTAGCCGGAGATCATTGGGGGTTGTAGCATCCTTATGGTTGTAGCCAGATATTTGGGGAGTTGGAGCTTCCCTCAGGTTGTAGCCTGAGAAACTAGGGGGTTGGAGCCTCCTTCCAGTTGCAGCTGGAAAACAAAGGAAGTTGGTGCTTCCAATGAATGTAATTCTTCAAGACATATA
>ML786319.1:666212-676867 GCA_009831015.1 Picea engelmannii | reverse complement strand
AGCTTCCCTCAGGTTGTAGCCTGAGAAACTAGGGGGTTGGAGCCTCCTTCCAGTTGCAGCTGGAAAACAAAGGAAGTTGGTGCTTCCAATGAATGTAATTCTTCAAGACATATAAGAAAAAGCATTCCGTGGTTTTTTCCCGACTTGGGTTTCCACGTAAAACACTGGTGTATTGTGTATGTGTGTGATTGTTTATTTCTTACTGCTCATTATTGGATAATAATTATACATTGATATACAATTTGAAGAAAAATGATTATAATTACGCTATTACTAATTCACCCCCCCNGTATATTTATATTTACAATCGATACCCATGGCTCACCAACCTATATGTACATTTACAGATGGGGTTCATATTAGAGACATTACACGCACAAACCTTAAAATACGTTGACACGTTCAAAAGTGCCCCCTGGAATATCATTAGCACCTAAAAGAAATATCTACAACTCAAGATCATGGGTTGATCGATCGTGTGTAAATACTACACCTTTCCAACTTGGGGTAACATCTACAATAAATGCTTATGGTTGGGAGGTGAAATGCCCCTCTATAACAAGTTTGGTTTTGTGGATAAACATTGAGAAGTATAAGTATTTGTTTTTATTTTTGTGGTATCATCTTTATTTGCATTTCCTCTAACTAATTCCATGATTTTTGTTTCATAGATCTAAATTTCATGTAATTGGAATTATTTGAATGAGAAGGAAAATCTATTACTAAACATGGTTATGAATTGGTTGGGTTTTCCCTTGTGATTTTTGTTTCATATATCTAAATTTCGTGTAACTGGAATTATTTGAATGAGAAGGAAAATCTATTACTAAACATGGTTATGAATTGGTTGGGTTTCCCCTTGTGATTTTTGTGTATGTGATGTCATTTTGAATTTGGTTTTTATATGAAATCTACGTATTGCTATTAGGCCCAATTGGTTCATAGATGAAAACTCTGAGATTGAGGAATTGAGGAAAAATTTAGATTGATTGTCTTGATAGCCAATGGTGGAAGATTTGGGCATGCTACGGGTTATAAAAGTTGTTTTTGATTCATGGAAACAAACTATTTGCATTGGTTACACATTTTTTCTTTTTCATGTGGACTTTCCAAACTATTTGCATTGGTTACACATTTTTTCTTTTTCATGTGGACTTTGTCATCCATATTGAAAGTATAGTGTAGGTATTTGTGAAAATTCTCACTTGGAAAAATATCGCCTTTGAGATAAAAAAAACTCAAATTCCAAGAACAATGAAAAGGCTAAGATCCAAGGAGAGGCCCTCTTGATTGGCAACTACTGGTATTTGCTAGTAAGCAATTGCAATATGGTTGTACACTAGTCGATTGTAGCAATCAAAGGGACTCAACCTTACACATGGTGCTCCTTCTCCATGGATGCACTTAAAGCGAAGGGACAACTTCTTACTATAAGGCTTCAAAACTCTCTCCCTATTGAAGGGATGATTAAGGGTAAAACTTTGAATCCTATGCGTCGAGAGTTATGACGAGACGTATGGATTTTTATAATCGAAGAAAAGGTTTAATGAAAGCACTTACAAGGGCATCCCTACTTGGGAAATTTGGTACGGTCATTTGCGATGTTTATGGAAGAAGTATGCATTTGAGTACCTCTTTATTTTTACGCAAGCTTGAAGAGGATAACATATGTTTTTAATGTAAGCTCATCCTTCAGACGAGTCCTTCAGAGTATGTTTAACAAACCCTAGGAAGGAGTGGTTAGGTCCCATATGGGCCTTTCGATGTTTGTTTTACGAGTCCAAAGAAAGAAAACTCAGGGGTTTTTCATGTTTATAGAGTCTGAAAAACACGTAAAGAGAACTCTCTCAGTTCCTTTTTCGTAAATTAGTTCGATGAGACCGAAAAAGTGATAAACTATCGCTCACCGAACGTTTTCTTCAAATACTTTTACAAGCGTGAAAAGAACAAGATCACTCGGTAATCTTTTCATGTTTAGAGAGTCTGAAAAGAGCTTAAAGGAAACTCCAAGGGGTTCCTTTTTCATATAACCTTTACGAGTCCGAAAAAGTGATAAAAGTATACTCGGTTACATTCTCACATATTTACGAGAACAAGAAAGAGCAAAGACTAAGCTGGGTAACTTATTCTCATGTATTAACGAGCATGAGAAAGAACAAAGACTAAGCTCGAGATTGTTTTTATTTTTTCGCAAGCTTTAAAACAAAACAAAACTATGCTTGGGATAGATTTTATTTTTACACAAGCTTAAAAACTAAACAAAACTATTCTTGGGCCTGGTTTCATTTTTACACAAGCTTGAACCAGAGGAAACTATGCTTGAGGTAAGTGGTTTCATTTTTACACAAGCTTGAACCATAGAAAACTATGCTTGGACTTCCCAATGCATAACACAGGGATGGTTGGTACTTAGCCCCCAGCTTAAGAAGCTAGCGGCTCAACTTCAGCATGAAGTCCAGAGGCTGAGGCAAATGCCCCTATAGCTTCTTTCCATCCAACGGAAAAGGGGAATGAAATGAAGCTTCAAATACTAGACGAAGAACTTGACTCAAATAGAGAGGGGGAAAACTATTTCATTTTTTAACGAGCTTGACACAGAAACAAGAACTATGCTTGTAACCTCTATTTCATTTTTTAACAAGTTTTCCACAGAGACGAAAAAACCATGCTCAAATACCTCTGTTTAATTTTTTTAATGATCTTGAAATCAAGAAACCATGCTCAAATACCTTTGTTTCATTTTTTAATGAGGTTGCCTCAAAGACACAAAAACTATCCTCGGATCTCTTCTTGATCATGGATTCCAATAGGACAGTGCTCCGGAAGGACACCATGTCAAGGGACAAAACTCAATCATGGCTTCCATGAGGTCTTCACTAGAAGGAAGAAACACACTATGGAAGGACACCATGTCGAGGGTCGCGACAGGAGTAAAGAGATTAGGCTCTAACAAACCTATCGAAGAGATCACCATGTCAACTATTGGATATAAGTCATCAGAAGTTGAATCCATGGGCGACAACACCACATAATTGACCTGTGGCGGGGGTGATACCATATGCATATAAGAACCATTCAGGGAGGCAATCCATTCAGGGTCAATGAATGAAAGTTGATCAACAGTCACAACTCGTCCATCGTGAGGGAAAGATATCACACGAAAAAGAGTAGACACAATAGCTTTCATGGTATATACATAATCTCGCCCAAGGAGTAAAGAGAAATATAAAGGGTCTTGGACTACCATGACATCAATAAAGATATTTTTCCCTCCCAAAGTTATAGGAAACTGAGGAAGGGTCCCTAAAGGTTGACTAGTTCTTCTGTTAAAAGCTAACAGATTCTGCATAACCGGCGCAAGATGAGGACAACCCAAATCTTGCCAAGCAATAGAGGACAAAATACTAACAGACACACCTTCATCTATAAGAATCTGAGGAACGTCCCAACCACAAACCTGTGTTGTAATCTGGAAAGGAATGTGAGAGGGAAGATGAGGTCCAGTTAGCACACGCCAATTAAAAAGGATGGACTCATTACTTGGAGGAGGTTCCACGGGAGAAGGAGGAATCCCCCCTGGCATGGAAGAGTCTGTATCAACAAGAAAAACATGGGCAATATCAGGTTTACTCTCGAGCGGGAGAGTAGGATCAACTGATGATGAGATCAAATCGACCACTTGGATTGCATTCTCCAAGGGGAGAATGGGATCGACACTTGGAAAAGGATCGACTACTTGGGTTTCACTCTCTAACAGGAGAGTGGGATCAACCGAGGATGGGATCGTATTGACCACTTGGTCTACTGGTTAAACCAAGGATGTGACCATATTGACCACTTGATCAACCAGATTGACCGACAGGGGAACCAGATTGATCATTCCATCAACTACAGGTGGATTGAGAGAAAGCTTGTGATAAGCAACTGGAAGTTGAGGCTGTGAAACAGTCATGTCTTTCAAGAATTTTGAGGCTTTGTCCATACGAGGGAAAAGGTGAGTTAGATTACTCCCTTTGCATAACATACACAGGAACTTGACTCTACTTTTCTTCTTCCCAATGGTATCGTGACTAGTTGACGGGAGGTCATCAGCATGTTGTTCAGAGGCTGACGACATGGGTTGGTTAAGGTGTGTAGACCATAATTCTATAACCTTGGATAGACTAGGGCAATCCTTAAGAAGATGGCTACCCTTACAAAACCTGCAAGGGTACTTGGGCTTACGAGTTGTTTGGGTGGTCTTGACATCATCAACACTCCCAACACGATCGACAGTAACTGGTTGTTTTCCAACTTGTCCGGCAGTGGTTGGAAGTTTGGATCCTTTATTATTTTCTTCTTCTTATTCTTCCTTTTCTTTTTCTCTTTATTCACCGAGTTACTAGCTTGAGAGCTTTCACTCGGCAAAGAAGATGAAATGGAAGAAAACCTTGCAAGTGAAGAAGGCAAATAAGATCTTACTATTGAAGAAGGTGAAGAATCAACATGAGGTTGATGTTCTTGGGGGGAAGTGCTTACGACCTAAGCACTTACTGCATTTGGGATTACCTGAGTGGAAAACAACCACATCGACAATCCAATAGTGAGACCTAGAAGGCTCAAAGTAACGATGTGAGGAGGACCAATGTTTCCATAAGAAGGAAAAACAAAAGGTTCCCCTAGAGCAAGGGTTCCTTCATTGGTCATTCCAGGAACTGGCGCCATTAAATAAATATCCAATCTAGAGTCCTTTAGGGAAAACAAACAGCACACGCTAAAAAATTTAGTAAGCAAGCAAACAAACAAAACCTTCTCACATTGAACGCACTAGTTGGTGATGAAATCCAACGTCACAGGAACAATGTAAGAAGGGGTTGAGATAGAGCAGGTGGAAAAGTTATGTTGACAACCTGCTTAATGGACTTACACCCTGGTGCAAGCTCCCACACATAATCGTGGGTATACCCTCCAAGGAGCTCGAGTGAGTTTGGCCAACGTCGATTCCAGGTACTGTGAAGACTTGCCCCTCAACAGTCACCTTGTGTAAATACCCTAAAGATATAGGCCACTAAGGTTACCAATCACTACAACGATGCATAGGGAAACAATGGGCAGTCCGATTCATGTGCAAGGGCAGGGTATCTAGCCCAAAATCAACTTGATAAATTGATAGGTGTGGACACTAACTGATCTCCCTAGATCCACCTAGATCTAGAACAAAACACACCAGAACATGACGCTTTTTTTAAGTTTTAAATATTGAATTTAATAACTAAAGAGGGATAGGTGAACGTGACATATCATTTAAACACCACTTCCTCTCGCCATCACCATCCTAGCTCCATTCCAACACTCATACAATGATGGTCCTGCAAAAGAACGCAACCAACCAAAGTGATAGTAATAGCATAAACTCAATATAAACCTATGTATGTGATCAAGGAATCATACAATAAAACACAACAAGATTTATAGGAAAGAATCATATTACTGTATCATATTAAATGTCGTAAGGTCCCTTCCAACTATCCTTTGTTCCCCACACACTTCTTGCTCCAAGGATTCTGAGACCATGGATCTGATAGCTACTCACAATCTATCTTGACAAAGAAAATCTCAAAGCCACTCTAACCAAGCTAACAATCCCAAGCCAAAAACAACTAACTTTTTCCATGAGAGCTCCTCTCCTTTTATAAGATGAAGAGGATAAGGTGAGGAGGTTATCATGATCCCACTAAATCATGAAAGCGGGTAAGATCCAAACCATTCGGATGCCACCTCACCATGGAAGTTTCTCCTTCTAGAAGCATTGAAAAGATGCTCATTTTTCCCACGTATGAGCATTATCGCACCCTGCTTATAGAGCAACCTACAATCCTCTCGCAACCTAGCTATGGTGCAGCCTGCAAGAATCAGGCATTCTCGCACCCTACCTATATAGCAAACTGCGAACATCCTCTTTAATAGGGTTTTTACAAAGAAAAATGCAACTTCTTTTCTCAGGAAAAGTTCTTCTCCCTTCTTTCTTCAGGAACTCAGGCCACTAACCCCTCTGAAGACTACAGATAGGTTTACATCATTAATGGTCATAGGGATGAAGAAAATAATGTGTAACACTTTCGTAGGAGCGTCCTATTGCAAATAATGCATTTTTGCTATGTCCTTCTATGTTCTTTTGTCTCATCTCCTCCAACAATAAGGATGAGATGACTTCATCAAAATTCAAGGCAGTTGTATTACTACCTATGGCCACAACCAGACTATCCCACGAGTCTAGTAAAGAGCACAATAAACATATACACTTATCTTCATCTGAAATTTTAATCTCAACAAATATTAACTGGCTTACCACAGTATTGAAGGCGTTCAAATGCTCTTCCACCAAGTCTCCATCTCTTATCCCCAGGTTATACAACTTCTTTCTCATGAAAAATTTATTTACTAGGGACTTAGACTGATACAACTTCCCCAACTTATCCCATAAATATTTGGTTGTAGCTTCCTATGACACATTCAGTAATACTGAATCTGAGAGACATAGTCAGATTGTTCTCTTCGCCTTCTGATCAAAAGTTTTCCATTCATCTGTTGAATTTCCTGTAGGTGCAGTACCTGGATCCATTGATCTTTGTCCACCAACAAATCTTCCATATTGAGCTTCCATGGCTCAAAACTTTGCCCATTAAAATTTTCGATCTCCATTTTCGAATTACTCGCCATTTCTTTTCACTTGAAAAATCAATACCACATATCTCCCACTGTAACAAGGCTTATCACAGTCTCGAGCCAAACCCTTGACCACAAAGGTGTCCCCCTGAAGCAAAAAAAGCTCTGATACCAAATGTAGATTTTAACCTTGTACAATATTTACTGCAAATAGATTTTCAGTAAAAGAACATAAAAGATACAATGGAAAATACACACATTACATAGAGATTTTTCCCCTAGAAACCCAAACTGGGAAAACCAACATATTCTATATTCATTCATAGTGATATATTATTTACAATACAATATACATATAGGATCCAACGGCATCCAAAACCCTAACCCAATGAAATGGATTAGTCAACAACCCTAATTTCTTAACCAGAAATAGAAAGCCATCGGCAAAAAACCATGTGCCAAAAAACCACCCAATAATGGACACAAAAATCGAGGTGACACGAAAAACAAAGGAAAAATGTGACATGTTTCTCGAGGAAAATAAAAAATTCTCGAGGGCACTGCCCCCGAACCCCCACACGGGGGGCTATCACCCCCCTCAAACCCCCTTGCATGCCTAGTGCAACGTAGTAGACACTAGTGCTAGTCGTGCAAAGAATATAACATATACCCAACAATCCATACACGACATCATACAAGAAAATACACCCATATCAGAATAGACAATTAAGGACACAGTAAATAAGATAAGCACACAAAGACACTTATCTTCTATCAAAGTCACCAATTGCACGCATAAATCATATGTTCCTCCCAACCATATAATTTGTCACTCATTATCTTTCAATGATAGATCACCCCCGACCTGGGGCGTAAACTCCATAGGGAAAATAGTTCCTAATACCAAACTAAGTCTGGTAATCAATAGAAATTCTCAATCCAAGGTGCCCACTGTTGCAACTAGCCTACAATATCTCATTCCCCACATGCCTATCCCACCCAAGGAAGTGTTCCCTTTCTATGCTCTACAGTCCTTCGATTGCCCCACTTCCCTTCCAGGGCTTCAACAACAGGCTGGACATGAAGTCTCAAATCCTTGTATCTAACGCCCAACACACCAGGGAACAATTCTCAACAAAACTCTCACCTGAAGAGAATTATCACAGGCTTGACAACCTTCCTCTTCAACACATGAGCCTGACAAACCACCTCTTCAACACATGGGCCTGAAAACCCACCTCTTCAACAACAAATATCTCACCTGGAAACAAATGCTTATAGTCCTGACAACTCGCTTCTTCAATGCACGGGCCTGACAACCCACTTCTTCAGCGCAATCCCCTCCCTCATGAAGGGATACTCTCTTACAGATAAGTGATTATAGTCTCCCCATTCAGATTATAGATAAGGATGGATAATCCACCTCCTCCATCTTGAATGCATGATTCCACCTAGTACATTAAGGTTCAATAATATATTTGCATGGTCACAACATTATACTTGTCACCTTCATGACTAGCTTTTGACAACTGTCACCCTTAGGAACTAGCTATAGTCCACTTGGTGACTTGTTCCCATTCCTCGGGAACTTAGGATAAATAAATATCCATAAATATACTTTCAGAAATATTAATAAAATATTCCCTTGACTTACTTCCCCTTTTCCCTTCTTCCATGGAGTTTAGCCCCTCGTCTCTTTTCATATGGTTAGTTTGTGTGTTGTGATGTAATTATATTAGCAACTAGAGTGTGATTACTATTCATTACATGCGCATTGACCTTTTGCATCTCGGCTCACCAGCCTTATAACCACACAAGCTCTCCGGCCTCAAATACATATACATATAACTTGGTCCGATGCGCACTTCAAGGTAATCCATGTGCACTTATCTAGGTGCGCGTGACACTGTGAATGTGCGCACCCCTCCTTTGATGTGCAATCACGCATACTTACCCAGGTGCACGCAACACTATGTAATGTTCACACCTTCTCTTTGATATCAATCCTTGTGCACTACTCAGGTGCGTGCAAAAACCAAAACATGGTTTCAACGACTCACTAGCCTATATGTACATTTATATTTACAATCGATACCCATGGCTCACCAACCTATATGTACATTTACAGATGGGGTTTAGATTAGAGACATTACATGCACAAACCTTAAAATACGTTGACACATTCAAAAGTGCCCCCTAGAACATCATTAGCACCTAAAAGAAATATCTGCAACTCAAGATCATGGGTTGGTCGATCATGTGTAAATACTACACCTTTCCAACTTGGGGTAACATCTACAACAAATGCTTATGGTTGGGAGGTGAAATGCCCCTCTATAACGAGTTTGGTTTTGTGGATAAACATTGAGAATATAAGTATTTGTTTTTATTTTTGTGGTATCATCTTTATTTGCATTTCCTCTAACTAATTCCATGATTTTTGTTTCATATATCTAAATTTCATGTAATTGGAATTATTTGAATGAGAAGGAAACTCTATTACTAAACATGGTTATGAATTGGTTGGGTTTTCCCTTGTGATTTTTGTTTCATATATATAAATTTCGTGTAACTGGAATTATTTGAATGAGAAGGAAAATCTATTACTAAACATGGTTATGAATTGGTTGGGTTTCCCCTTGTGATTTTTGTGTATGTGATGTCATTTTGAATTTTGTTTTTATATGAAATCTACGTGTTGCAAATAGGCCCAATTGGTTCATAGATGAAAACTCTAAGATTGAGGAATTAAAGAAAACTTTAGATTGATTGTCTTGATAGCCAATGGTGGAATATTTGGGCGTGCTACGGATTAGAAAAGTTGTTTTTGATTCATGGAAACAAACTATTTGCATTTGGTTACACATTTTTTCTTTGTCATGTGGACTTTCCAAACTATTTGCATTGGTTACACATTTTTTATTTTTCATGTGGACTTTGTCATCCACATTGAAAGTATCGTGTAGGTATTTGTGCAAATTCTCACTTGGAAAAATATCACCTTTGAAATAAAAAAACTCAAATTCCAAGAACAATGAAAAGGCTAAGATCCAAGGAGAGGCCCTCTTGATTGGCAACTACTGGTATTTGCTAGTAAGCAATTGGAATATGGTTGTACACTGGTCGATTGTAGCAATCAAAGGGACTCAACCTTACACATGGTGCTCCTTCTCCATGGATGCACTTAAAGCGGAGGGACAACTTCTTACTATAAGGCTTCAAAACTCTCTCCCTATTGAAGGGATGATTAAGGGTAACACTTTGAATCCTATGCCTCGGGAGTTATGACGAAACGTATGGAATTTTATAATCGAAGAAAAGGTTTAATGAAAGCACTTTCCAGGGCATCCCTACTTGGGAAAGTTGGTACGGTCATTTGCGATGTTCAAACTTTTTTTTTCCTTGTCCATGTTTGAAAATGGGTAAGTTAGGCTATCAACAAGGTTCTACTATTTTTAAATTAATTTGGATAATATAAGGTTGTATCAAAGTCAATATTGCCAACATTTTGTTGGAGAAAGCACTGGTGTGAATTTCACGTTTGATCCACAGTAAATTCCAACCTCAACCTATACTCTATTTCTACATCACACATAATTAACCCTTTTCCCTCACTTCTATTTTTTTTAGTTGTGTATTAAAGGTCTCATTGCAAAGAAATTGAGAGGAGAAAAGCATGGCCTTGCAGAAGTTGGATTCCCAGCATGAGATTATTCGATCGACGGAGACCAAATCGATCTCCACATCGACTGATTTTCCAAGTGGGTTAGCGGGGCTTTGATGGCTCACGGTAGAAGGGCGTTTGTCTAAGGTGGAGAGCGGGAGAATGTCTCTTATCATGTTCTTAAGGTGGTGCACCATATCATGATCTCACGATATGATGTACCTTAGGCCACTACTATGTCTTCCCCTCCTTGATTTGTTGCTACTTTGTCTATCTCCATTGATGTATATAAACATCTAATAACAATAGATTTCATAGGATATTTCCGATTTCTAAATAATGGTGA
>ML786319.1:629195-650138 GCA_009831015.1 Picea engelmannii | reverse complement strand
AAAAAGACTGCCTATCATTTCGAAGAAGAAGAGGTTTTCTCCCTTTATGGGTTTCCTCGTGAAAATCTGTCTCTGTGTGTATTTTGTGTGTGACTGATGATCTTTACTCTTACTGTCTATATGTTGTATGTTGGTTGATGACACATGAAGAAATCTTAATAATTATTTAAAAGGCATAAAATTGTTTAAGCTCATAAACAACTGATTCACCCCCCCTCTCAGTTGTTTTAGTATTTCCAACAGCATCTTCCTCGAGCGGAGGCACCACCACCTTCAAGGTACAAATCAACTTCGATATTCCTACTTTTGAAGGTCAGATAGACGCAGATGTTGTAGACAAGTGGTGGAATCTACTAGAAGGGTATTTTTTTGTCCATAACTTTTCAAATAGAGAAAAAATTACTTTTGCGCTCCTCAAAGCCGTTCCCCATGTCAAATATTGGTGGGAAAATTTCTGTGAGCAAAATGAAATAGAGGAACCCTCATTATTATAGTCGCGGCCACCTAGGAATCCTTTAGGGATGCTATTAAAGAACAATACTACCCTTTCGGAAGTTATGACAACTTGTATACCAAATGGACCACACCGCGGCAAGAAAGAGACCAAGGAGTGACAGATTTCACAAATATCTTCCATACCATGCGCACCAAGCTGGGCATCAAAGATTTAGAGCGACATTCGGTGCTCAAGTACCGCGGTGCTCTGCATAGATACATCCAGACCGAAATGGAATTTTTGGACATCTCGTCCTTGGGCACGGCTTATCGATATGTCGTCAAAATCTAGTAGAAGCTCAAACAAAAGATGTGACAATTTGGGCCTGAGAACCCCTCGCAGCAAAAACCAGGAAAGGGCAGCCCCAACCTACAGAACAAAGGACAAAGAAAAGATGGATAGTATCAGGACAACCCGTCCAAGATGCAAGCAAGTAAGGACACCAGAAAGACAAAGAAGGATACCGGGAAGTGGTGCGACTTCCATAAGAGCCCTTGGCATAACACTGTTGATTGTCGCTCAAAGAAGTCGTTGGTGGTCGAAGTGAAAGCCTCTGAATCAGATGTGGGTTCTGACTCTGAGTCAGAACCAGAAAGGGGAAGAAGGATCATTGACGCGGAGCCGAGTGCCACCGTTGCTACCACCAAGCTCCATCCTAATGAACCAGATGAGCCAGAAGAAGGCAAGCGCCTTTTCCATTCGCAGATGTGGGTAAAAGGCACCCCGGTGCACTTCATCGTTGATAGCGGTAGCCAGAAGAACCTCATATTAGTAGAGGTTGTCAAGCGGTTGGCCCTGCCAACAACGCCACACCCACATCCCTACACCATTGGATGGCTCCGCCAAGGAAGCAATCTTCATGTCAGCCAACAATGTCGACTATTGTATGACATCAAGCCCTTCAAAGACGAGGTATTGTGTGATGTTGCTCCTCTCGAAATTTGTAATGTTCTTTTGGGCCAACCTGGAAATGTCATGTTGTATATGAGTCTAGGCCTCGTAGTGTTATTATTACTTTGAACAAGAAATTGTACAGGATACCCGAGGCATTCCCTCCTAGTGTTATTTCCTTGATCTCTGCCAAGCAATGCAGGAAGGTCATCTCTCAGACCGGGAAATTTTTCTTCTTCATGATTCACTCTCAGAGTAAGTGAAGGATTACAGCCACATCCAGGGCCTCTGCAGCCGATCTCTCCACACAACAGAAGCAAGTGGATAAGGTCGTGGAAGAATACTCAGATGTCTTCTCCTCTCCTACCGGGGTACCTTTGCACTGCCAGGTCAAGCATCCCATCGATCTGACCCCAGGCGCACCGCTACCCAATGGGCTGGTCTACCTTCGCTCTCTGTTAGAAAATGAGGAGATCAAGAGATAGATCCAAGAACTTCTCCACAAGGGGCACATCCTTCCTAGCTCATCACCTTGTGGGAGCCCAATCGTACTGGTGTAGAAGAAAGACGGGACCTGGCGACTCTGCATTAATTACCAGGCCCTGAATAAAATCACAGTCTGGAACTGGTACCCGATTCCCCACATCAACGACCTCCTTGATCAGCTCATGGGGGCCAAATACTTCAGTAAGATTGATCTGAAGTCTGGCTACCACCATGTTCCAATAGAACATATAGATGTATGGAAGACTGCCTTCAAGTCAAAAGAAGGTATTTTTGAATGGTTGGTCATGCCCTTTGGTTTGATAAATGCTCCAACAACTTTTATGAGGATGATGGATGATATCCTACGACCTTTCACCAGTAATTTTGTAGTGGTGTATCTGGATGACATCTTCATCTACAACAAGACTTGGGTGGAACACTTGCAGCATATTCAATAGGTTTTGCACACCCTGTGGCAGCACAAACTATATGCAAACTTGGAAAAATGCTCCTTCGGCATGGATAGGGTCCATTACTTAGGCTACATCATTGATCAACATGGTGTGCATGTGGATCCAGGCAATATCCAGGTCATCTGTCACTGGCCAACCCCAACCACACTCTCTGAGCTTCAGAGCTTCTTGGGCCTTGCCAATTTCTATCGCAGGTTCGTGTTGGGATTCTCTCATATCGCATGGGCCCTCAGCCAAGTAACCAGAGGTGGCGATAAGGAAAAAATTTTGTGGGGCCTGTCCCAATAGCAAGCCTTCGATGACTTGAAGCAGCGTTTGTGCTCATCCTCGGTACTTTCATTATCGGACCTGCAACATCCCTTTGAGATCGAGAAAGATGCTTCAGACTATGTTGTGGGTTCCATTCTCACTCAACACGGCCACCCTGTGGCATATCATAGTGAGACACTATCAGATGTTGTTCGTAAGTATCCTACTTACGACAAAGAAATGTACTCCATTGTGTAAGCCTGTCGCCAGTGAAGACATTACATTCTGGGGAAGGAGACAATCATCCACACTAATCACAAGCCACTACAGTTCATGCAGACCCAAGGCAAATTGCAGAATGACCACCATCAGAAGTGGTCCACATACTTATAGCAGTTCCACCTCAACATCAAGTATAAAACATGAAGTACCAATGAGTTGTTGATTGCCTCAACCGACCTCCAGTCGTGGCACTCACCACGGTGCTAGACTCTTGCGGCCATGAGACCTCTGGATGGCCCCACCTCTATGAGACAGACCCTAACTTCTCCACCACCTACCAAATGTTGGGAGCAAACTCAGTGGTCACTAATTTCCATCTTCAGGACAGGCTGCTGTGTCGTCTGGGCCATCTCTATGTTCCATCAAGAGAGTGCACGAAGTTGATTTGGGAAACTCACTACAGTCGGCTGGCGTGACACTTTGGCTTCGAAAAGACAGTGGCAGTGCTGCAAAAAAATTTCTGTTGGCCGAAAATTCGACAGGATGTCGGCAAGTATATCAGGTCCTGCACCGCCTGCACTATTGCGAAACTTACCACTAAGAAACATGGCCTGTACACCCCTCTTCCTACTCCTGACAAGTCGTGGGAATCCATCTCCATGGACTACATGTCAGGCCTTCCATCCACCAAGAGGGGCAATGACTGTGTTTTTGTGGTTGTTGATCGCTTTTCCAAGATGGTGATTCTGGCCACCTGCAAGAAGAACATCATTGTAGAGGCCACTACCTAGCTCTTCTTTGAATGCATCTGGGTACACTTTGGGATCCCACAAACCATTGTCTCAGATTGGGACAGTCGGTTCCTCAGCACATTCTGGTCACTGTTGGATACCAAGCTCACCAAATCCACTGCCTTCCACCTCGAGACAGATGGCCAAACTGAGGTCGTCAATCAGATGATCGTGCATATCCTGCGCATGTACAATTCCAAACACCCCCGCACATGGGATGAGAGTCTTCCCTATGTCTAGCATAGCTACAACTGAGCCCCTGCATAGCTCAATTGACCACAACCCCTTTCAGGTGGGGTTAGGATTCCAACCATTGGGCCCCATGGATGTTGCACTACCCCTGGAAAACACCTCGACCAACTCGTCTCCTGCTCCACCAGAAGCTGACAAAGCCACCCGATTCATTGAGCGGATCCATCACATCCGCCAACAGGTTCGGGGTATTTTATAGAAGTCCAATGCCAAGTAAAAGCAACACCATGATCAACACCGGGTGCCACATAAGTTTCAGGTGGGCGACAAAGTTTGGTTGCACTTGCAGAAAGAACGCCTTACAGGGCCCCATCAGAAGCTTCACCCACTCCGGTATGGGCCATACACCATCACCAAGGCTATGGGTGACAATGCTTTTGTGCTCAACATTCCCCCTTTCCTTGGCCTGCACCCAATCTTCAATGTGGCTCTCCTTCAACCATATTTCCCACCATTATTGGACACCTCAGAGATAGCAGAGCAGTTGACACCAACATAGCTCAACCTTGACTGCATGCAACAGGCATCTAGTGATCATATTATGGACACACAGATCAAGGGCACCCGATAGCAAAGGATCCAACTTTATCAAGTTGTCAAAGCAGACCAGCTCCTGGACCAAGGCAAGTGGCTCACCCGGGGCCAAATTCAACAAAAATTTCCTCATCTGATGGGGGAATTCAACGCAATGGAGACCATTGCTTCCTAAGGGGGTAGGATTGATCCATATGGATTTCGGTGGCCTCCCACCTATTCCAACTGGTTCATTTTGACATTTTTCCAGTTTGGTAGTTTTTTTCCTAGTTTTCAGGTCCCTGACTTGCGGGGTCGTTTTGAGGCCCTAAACAACGTTTTTAGGGATCGCCACGGTCGAAAATTCCCTTTACTAAATCACAACAAAATGTGTAGTCCTCGGATAGACCTTTCCAACGGGCTATCATGTGCCTAAAATGGAGATCAAGAGATAGATCCAAGAACTTCTCCACAAGGGGCACATCCGTACCAACTCATCACCTTGTGGGAGCCCAATCGTACTGGTGCAAAAGAAATACGGGACCTGGCGACTCTGCATTGATTACCGGGCCCTGAATAAAATCACAGCCTGGAACCGGTACCCGATTCCCCGAATCGACGACCTCCTTGATCAGCTCACGAGGGCCAAATATTTTAGTAAGATTGATTTGAAGTCTAGCTACAACCAGGTCCCAATAGAACATATAGATGTATGGAAGACCGCCTTCAGGTCAAAAGAAGGTATTTTTGAATGGTTGGTCATGCCCTTTGGTTTGAAAAATGCTCCAACAAATTTTATGAGGATTATGGATGACATCCTGCGACCTTTCAATAGTACTTTTGTAGTGGTGTATCTGGATGAAATCCTCATCTACAACAAGACTTGGACGGAACACTTGCCGCATATTCAGCAAGTTCTGCACACCCTACGGAAGCACACACTATATGCAAACTTGGAAAAATGCTCCTTCTGCATGGACATGGTCCATTACTTAGGCTACATCGTTGATCAACATGGTGTGCATGTGGATCCAGCCAAGATCCAGGTCATCCGTAACTGGCCAGCCCCAACCACACTCTCTGAGCTTCGGAGCTTCTTGGGCATTGCCAATTTCTATCGCAGGTTCATGTTGGGATTCTCTCATATCGCATGGGCCCTCAGCCAAGTAACCAGGGGTGGTGATAAGGAAAAATTTGTGTGGGGCATGTCCCAACAACAAGCCTTCGATGAATTGAAGCAGCGTTTGTGCTCATTCTCGGTACTTTCATTATCGGACCCACAACATCGCTTTGAGATCGAGACAGATGCTTCAAACTATGTTGTTGGCATTGTTCTCACTCAACACAGCCACCCCATGGAATATCATAGTGAGACACTATCAGATGTTGTTCGTAAGTACCCTACTTACGACAAAGAAATGTACTCCATTGTGCAAGACTGTCGCTAATGGAGACATTACATTCTGGGGAAGGAGACAGTCATCCACACTAATCATAAGCCACTATAGTTCATGCAGACCCAAGGCAAATTACAGAATGACCGCCATCAGAAGTGGTCCACATAATTACAGTAGTTCCACCTCAACATCAAGTATAAAACAAGAAGTACCAACCAATTTTTTGATTGCCTCAGCCAACCTCCAGTTGCGGCACTCACCACAGTGCTAGACTCTTGCGGCCATGAGACCTTTGGATGGCCCCACCTCTATGAGACAAACCCTGACTTCTCCACCACCTACCAAATGTTGGGATAAAACTCAATGGTCACTAATTTCCATCTTCAGGACGGGTTGTTGTTTCATCTGGGCCATCTCTGCGTTCCATCAAGAGAGAACGCGAAGCTGATTTGGGAAGCTCACTACAGTCGGGTGGTAGGACACTTTGGCATCGAAAAGACAATGGCAGTGCTGCAAAAACATTTTTTCTGGCCGAAACTTCGACAGGATGTCGGCAAGTCTATCAGGTCCTGCATCGCCTGCGCTATTACCAAACTGACCATTAAGAAACAAGGCCTATACACCCCTCTTCCTACTCTTGACAAGTCGTGGGAATCCATCTCCATGGACTACATGTCATGCCTCCCGTCCACCAAGAAGGGCAATGACTGTGTTTTTGTGGTTGTTGATCGCTTTTCCAAGATGGCGATTCTGGCCGCCTGCAAGAAGAACATCACTGCAGAGGCCACTGCCAAGCTCTTCTTTGAACGCATCTGGGTACACTTTGGGATCTCACAAACCATTGTCTTAGATTGGGACAATCGGTTCCTCAGCACATTCTGGTCGAGCCTCTGGTCATTGTTGGATACCAAGCTCACCAAATCCACTGCCTTCCACCTCGAGACAGATGGCCAAACTAAGGTCATCAATCGGATGATCATGCATATCCTGCGCATGTACAATTCCAAACACCCCCATGCATGGGATGAGAGTCTTCCCTATGTCCAACATAGCTACAACCAAGCCCTGCATAGCTCAACTGGCCAGAGCCCCTTTCAGGTGGGGTTGGGATTCCAACCATTGGGACCCATGGATGTTGCACTACCCCCGGCGAACACCTCGACCGACTCGTCTCTTGCTCCACCAGAAGCTGACAAAGCCACCCGGTTCATTGAGAGGATCCATCACATCCGCAAACAGGTTCAGGATATTTTACAGAAGTCCAATGCCAAGTACAAGCAATGCCATGATCAACACTACGTGCCACATAAGTTTCAGGTGGGTGACAAAGTTTGGTTGCACTTGCAGAAATAACATCTTACAGGGCCCCATCGGAAGCTTCGACCACTCCGATATGGGCCATACACCATCACCAAGGTTGTGGGTGACAATGCTTTAGTGCTCAACATTCCTCCTTTCCTTGGCCTGCACCCAGTCTTCAACGTGGCTCTCCTTCAGCCATATTTCCCACCATTATTGGACACCTCAGAGATAGTAGAGTAGTTGACACCAACAGAGCTCAACCTTGACTACATGCAACAGGTATCCAGTGATCGGATTGTGGACACACAGATCAAGGGAATCCAACAACAAAGGATCCAACTTTATCGAGTTGTCAAAGTAGGGCAGCTCTTGGACCAAGGCAAGTCGCTCACCCAGGGCCAAATTCAGCAAAAAATTCCTCATCTGATGGGAGAACTCAACACAATGGAGACCATTGCTTCCTAAGGAAGGAGGATTGATCCATATGGATTTAGGTGGCCTCCCACCTATTCCAACTAGTTCATTTTGGCAGTTTTCCAGTTTGATATTTTTTTTCCTAGTTTTCGGGTCCCTAACTTGCGGGGCCGTTTTGAGGCCCTAAACAACGTTTTTAGGGATCTCCACAGTAAAAAATGCCCATTACTAGATCACAACAAAATGCATAGTCCTCGGATAGACCTTTCCAATGGGCTATCGTGAGCCTAAAACATAGATCGTATGCAAAAGTTACGACCCCGGGAAGTAGACCGACTAACTTACCCAAACGAGGCCCACATGACTTTTGGCGCGTCATCTCCTAGGATTAGGTTTTTGGATGTCTGGGGTTTTTGACATTCCTGTTTATTGTAAAAATGCCTTCAGAGCCTCATTGTAATCATCTTCTTGCAAATGAGCACAACCGTCACATCTCTTCTCAGAGATAAGCCGCCACCATTCCAGCAAGCTTGTTTTCCGCTGCATTTTACAGTTTCAGCTTATTTCCCTATTGAATAGAAAACCATTTTTACGATATCTCTATTATTCTGTGTTAAGCATCTTTTAATAATCTGTATTCATTTCGTTCTTCTCATAAAATCCAGATCACCTTGCGCATTAAAAGTTTGGAAGTGAAGTGTCAGTCTTTGAGATCTCTAGTTTTTCCACAACACTCACAACTAGCTTCCATCAACCAGACCTCAACAATTTATTTCCTTTGAATCTCATATGATGTGGAGGGGGATCATGGAGCAACACCTATGTAAGTGGAAGAATATATACCACCTCATGGAGGTGACCAGGAAGTCCCGAACAATGAATCTGCTCATAATTAATGTTTTTTAGAGTTGTTTTTCTTTTGGGTTAGTTTGTAAAAGAAATATGTAGTCAGTTTGTTTGGAAGTTTGATAAGGAAATGCATGGGTCCAGTAGTATGACGGTTATAGGTGAATCCACGGGCTTAGAGCCTAATGATCTGAAAAATCCTCAGATGTTGATAATTTAAAATACACATATACATCTACTTGATCTTCGAAATAAAATGATTGCTTGACAGTTTTGCAATTACATGTGAAATACTTATCTAGCCATTTCCACTTTAATGATAAATGACTTGCAAATAAATGAACTTGAAATGAACAACAATCATATAATCACATACACAAGTTGGAAAAAAATCAAAGTTCACCCAAATTGGGCTACCTCTCCGGGTCCACTTCCAATAGAGACTTTTTTTTATTAATGCTCAAATGCTTGTGTTTTACAATGACCTTTTTACATGTTGCTCAAATGAAGAAATGGAATACATTGTTGAGTTCATGGTGAAAAATCGTGCAAAAATGATATAAAATACTTGAAATTCCATCAAGGTGACCTCGACACGCTTTACGATGTAGCCTCATACTCTTCATACTCTTGGCATGCTTTACGGTGTAGCCCCATACCCTTTGTACACTTGGCATGCTTTACGAAACTAAAATCTCTACATAAAATGGTGTGTGTACAACCTTGGAATGCGTGCCATTAAATAGGCCGCTCCTCTAACCTTCCTGAAACTTATGACATGCTTTTAATGTGATTTGGTTGGTATTATAACCAAATCCTAATTTCTAGGCACACCTTAAGTATTATTAAAATTATAGATTTTAACAATCTAATAATAAAGGATAGTTGGTTAGCGGAAATTTGTTAAGTTAATGCATGGTCGAGAGTTCTATTTCCCACCGACCGCAACCTTTTACCATATATAACCACCCGAAACTTTAGTATATAGTTAAAGCTCCATGCGATTTTAGAACGGATATACATATATATTGTTACAACTATTCCTTCACGAATCTTCAGTTATGGGTTATATTGTTATAACAATACAACATTATAATATATGGTTTAAACGACTCCCGTCGATTTATGAGTTGAGCCCCCTCCTCCGTTCTAGGTGTTGCGAAGACCAAGGGTCAAGGGCTTAGGCCCTTTGGCACCCATATATTACTTTACATTAATTTAAATATTTAATATGCCACATGTTAATCAGAGCTCATGTGGTGGCTCGTCGGTGTGGAGGGTTATGTGAAGAAATTTGTTGGCTTTGGAGGTCATGGGCTTGAACCCTCTTGATTCCATAATATTTTATATAACCAAACCAATACTGGCCAATGGGGTCGCCACGTGGTAGCCTTTCATTGGCTCTTTCAAACTAATATTGGCCAATGGGGGTTGCCACGTGGTAGGTTCTCATTGGTTCTTTCAATGCCACATGTCAAACTATGATTGGAGCCACTTGTCATCCAGTGATTGTACCACCTGTACCTTGCCCAGTCACTGCCAATTAGGTGCCATGTGCCACCTCCTTAATTTTCCCATGTACTTTGACTTGGGTTGACTGGAACTTTGACCGCTGATAACTTTTGCATACAAGTTCTGTTTGATGAACTGTTTGTGTCGTTGGAACGCTAACGACGATCTCTAGCATTGATAGCATTTTCGAGATATTTTAGGACACTTTATTTTTTAGCATTCTTGAACCATTCTTAATCTCTGTGGATGTTTCAGATCTTTTTGGACCTCTGTGATCATTCTCGAATCCTCTTGGATCACCTGAATTTTGTAATATCCTTTGACTATGTTGTTTTCCTCGGAACAACCCTCTATTTAATATAAAAATTTAGTTTCAGTTAAAAAAATTGTTTACTCTTGTGCATTTTGTCCCATTCTTTGTCTTTCTAAATAAGGGTAAAAAAGAAGATGACAAGAAAACATGAAAATAACATTTGATTTTTATACATACATGATGTGATATAAGGTTAGATAGAATTGTCCTTTTTGGATATTCTTTTCCTTGAAGCGAGGGAGGTATGAACACACTCTAAAGTGTCATCATTGAGCTCTAAGCTTGCTCAATGGTGTATTGCTAAATTATTACATGTGTCTAGATACAAGGTTAAGATAGATCTAAGCTAACTATAGGACAATAAAATGTATATGGTTATGTAATGTTCAAGTGTTATTGAGACATCACTAATGCACATTTTGTTATTATACTACTATAACACTAATATGACAATGGAAAATGCAATTGAATTGTAACATGATAATGTCAAGTTGTTTAAACATAATGCACATGTGTTTAAACTCTCTTACAACATCTTAGTCCACCAATTTCTTGCATGAATGTACTATCTATGTTAAATTTCTTGAATGTGCCATGATTTTAGAGAACCTAAAGAAATCTTTTATTACTTTGTTTATGCATAGATCATTCTATCATATATCCAACAAAACTTCTTTGAGAATTGTTCTTTGAGTTGCATATGACTAACCATATACATTTATACACAAATGTTTCCTTTACATATAACAACATCCATAGTCATTGTTATGTTTCAACAAAACATAATCAACCAAATAATTATAATCACTTTCATTATTTGAAAAACGAACCTTCCAAAATACTTTTAAACATAGCATAATCACCATCACATAGAAATCAACCTGCTTAATAAACATAATCATTTTTTCTAATATTAGATACCATTTTGATTTAATCATCATTATTACTCTTTTCCATTAAAAGGTAATACATTGTATGTATTGTAAAACATAGCTTGATATCTTAATAAACTTCAAATTGCCATGCCAAATTTAAATTAAGAAAATACAGGGCTTTCTAAAAAAATTATAAATCTATAATAAAATTATAAAGTTGAGAAGAATTTTCTATTAAAAGGTAATACATACAATGTATTGTAAAACATAGCTTGATATCTTAACATAGTTTGATATCTTAATAAA
Source organism: Picea engelmannii (assembly GCA_009831015.1). Classification (NCBI taxonomy): domain Eukaryota; kingdom Viridiplantae; phylum Streptophyta; class Pinopsida; order Pinales; family Pinaceae; genus Picea; species Picea engelmannii. The sequence goes on along the minus strand of ML786319.1, from coordinate 638,800 downwards.
CTTCAAATTGCCACGTCAAATTTAAATTAAGAAAATAAAGGCTTTTCCAAAAAAATTATAAATCTATAATAAAATTATAAAATTGAGAAGAATTCAATGAAATTCAAATCCAAAACCATAAAAAAATGAAACACCAATTATTTTATTATCTACAAAAATTATATTATTATATATATAAAAATAGTAAATATATTAAATTTAAAATATTTACATAAATATTAATATTATTAAAAAAACTATAAAAAATAAAAACTATTTAAACCAGTAAACACGCAAAAAAAACAAAGAACTTAAAAAAAAATAAAACTTCTTTTTTATTTACTTATAAGTTAACTCTGGATTGTAAGTGAAACATTCATATAATATTAATGTAGATCAAAGTATGGAACAGAGTCGAGCTATATTTGTGTTGTCCATTTCAAAACAATGAAAAGAATGAAACACAATTATTTTATTATCTACAAGAATTATATTATTATATAAAAAAATAATAAATATATTAAATTTAAAATATTTAAATAAATATTAATAATATTAGAAATATTAAAAATATTAGAAAAATATTAATAATATTAGAAAAATATGGATGCTTTAGGTTTCAAAGTAAATTTTGCTTTTCTCAGATGTGATGCTAGGCGATCATCTCGAATTGAAGATGAAAGTAATAATCGATATATAAATTAGAGTGGGAAGGCAAAATGTTTTAATAAGTGTATGTGGCATCGTCTTTAGTCCAGATTCGATTAAATTACATTATTTGCAAATATTATTTTTATTATATTTTTAATTTGTATTTTCAATTATGTTATTATTTTTATTTTTATGATTAATAAATAAATCAGTATTGTATTTTATCAATCAATGTAAATTTTTTTGGAATATATATTATTAAATTTTTCATTATTTTTGAAAGTGGTAAAATTTAATATAATGTTGATTATGATTATTATTATAGGGAAAGCATACTACTTGAAATAATTAGTTGATGGTACATAAGAATAATTAGATAGAATTTCACTTATACCATAATCTAGTATTATATAGTTGATGGTATATATTATTAGATCTTCCATAATCTGGTATATATATTATATTGTATTCATTGAAGTATTATTAGGTGCATAATGCTTTCTTGAATATATATTATTACATCTTTCATATTCTATTATATATATTCTATTGTATTTATTGATGCATTAACTTGGTTATGAGGACATCTATCATTGTTCTTATATGTGAATCAATATTGACTCATTATTGTTATTCAAGGAAAACCATGTCCCCTTAAGTTATTAATTGGTAGCCCACAAAGAGGCAGATTTCCACTTAGTTTTAGGTTTTACTACAAGATCAAAAAATGATTTCAACCAAAATAGTATTCACAAGAAAGCCAACCAAAATAGTATTCAAGAAAAATCCAATGAAATCATATATTTTTTTAATAAAATTTAACAGTAATCTTATATATGATATCAAATACACATTTTCACTTCATATCCATATCCAAAATTTTATCCATATCCAAAAAAAAATTATGTAATATATTATTAAAAACATAATATTTCTTTTCACTTTATGGACTCAGTTAACATAATAAAATTATGCCCAAAGGGGTTGGATCCAATGGTGGAAAGTGAGGAGTTTTTCACCATTGGGCAAGGTTCAATTCTCGTGAGGGCTTTACATGGAGCCATGGGGACACCTTGAGGTAGTGGTCAAACGTGTGGTCTCGAGTTCAACTCCCCCCGACTAATCTAGTGTGTAATGCGTGGGGTAAAAATTAACGTTTTGTTTGTATTTAAAAAAAAATAAAAAAATTAAATAATTTAAATAAATATATATTAAAAGTGTTAGACAATTATAAAAACCTTAAAAATTATTAAATTTTTAAAACATGGATAAAAAGTTTATCAAATATATCGAACAAAGTTCTTCTTTTTCCAATAGAAAATTACTCATTATATTAAATATAATTGTGTAACAAAACAACAAACATATATGTCAACAAGATAGGAAATACATATGTCCAAAGACTTCTATACCAATGCACAGGCTGATGAAAAGAAAGTCAGTCATTACAAAAAAACTAAGATGACCAACTATCCACACTTGTTCGTCCAAAAAGGTTTAAACTAAATAACACATCTATCTCTAATGATTAAGCAGGTTCAACTCATAGAAGTACTTATAAAACTTCATAGATGTTCTAATATAAATTTAGGAACAAAGTAGGACTCTCATTTCCTTCTTCCCACTGGTTATAAGTAATTTTTCCTTCTTGCATATAAAGGGCCTTCCTGGATAGTATGTATGCCTCCTTGTTAAATTCTCAATAGATATGAGTGTAGCTGATCAAAGAAAATGTATTGTTGAGATCTTTGATTCTATCCTTCCAACATTCTAATGGGACAAAGTTCCTCTTGCCCAAGAGGAAGAAGTTATTTTAATTAAATTATATCGTAGAGGGTTTCTTTCTTTTCCTTCATATGTATATGAAACTCGATGGTATGTATAAGTCACATATATTCATTGGACGACTATAAAGGCATCATTTTCCCATTTCTTTGATCCTATTTATTTTATTATAATTCTTTCTATGATGGCTATAGTGTACCATATAAATGTGGTAGATCTACATTATGGAGTAATGTTGTTGGGTGAATAATGTTTATCCTTCACGATGATAATTATAGTTAGCAAGACAATATTGAAAAGATATTTAACACTTGTTACATTGCTTAGTTTGTATGGTTAGTAATGAACTGAACTTCATGCAATGGCGATGAGGTATAGAGACGTCATACTATTTTTTTTTAATTGTGGATAGTAATTTTTCTTACTCTTGACAGGTGTGGCAAGTGCGGAGGGGATTATCTGTGGTCCAAGAGGAAATACAATTACTTCTTTTGCTTGGGACTTTGACAAAGTCTCAAATAATTATGTTGAGGCCTATGCCGTTTGGGAAGGCATCTGAATCGCAATAGGGATGGACATTCAAAATATAACAATCTTAGGGGACTCTATGATGGTGATCAAGGAACTCATAAAAAGGAATGTCACTGGAAATAATGTTTTCATAAGAGTTATGTCACATTCCCTTGCACTTCTAGTTGACTTTGCAAACTATAAATTGTTCCATGTCAAACGAGAGTTAAATCATGAGGTAGATTGATGGGAAAAGGTTGGAACTAGCCTAGTGGAGGGTGAAATTATTCTGAACGGGAACAAGGGGAGGCTCCCTATTCCGTAAACGCTATGATGAATGCAATAAATAGGTAGGACAAATGAAAAGTTTGTGAATTAAATTGGCATGTGAACGGGAAGTTTTCACATATGTAGGGCTATGAGATTGACGGGTGTATTCATTTTTAATTTGTGTGGTTTTGGGTTATCTTTGGGAATGGCTCCATCGATGTCAAATAGTGGCGTTGAAGATAGGGGTTGCATCCTGCGGTTTCGTCTTGGGGTCTTTATGTTTATTTGTTGTAGGGGTTCAAGGTTACACAACAATATCCATTCAATGCTGGAATTGGCTCCTCTTCATGCCAAGTGTCCTCTGGTTATCAAGTTGTCTTCTTTCGTTTTCTCTTATCTAAAAAATTAGTTCTCTATTATTTTGAGATTCCAAGTTGGAATTTTTCCCCTCGTTTTTGGTTCTATCTTTTTTGGTGGTTCATTTGAATGTGGGGGGTGGTATGGTTTATTTGGGTGCTATCTGCATGCACCTGCTCTCAACTCGAGAAGTGGGATAATATGTTACTAGAGGTTTGGTTATTTTGGTTGTTTATTTATCCCTATTTCAGACATTCTTGTAGAAGAGTTTTCTGGTGGTTGGTGGTCTGGAAGTTACAAGACTTTGTATGGTGCAAGAATGGATCCCACCTGAAGTGATGTCAAACACATTCTTTGTAGGAAAGAAGAAATTGTTGAAGCTAACAACACTGCACTCCAACAGGTCATGGCTAGAAATGGGGAATCAAATCTCATTGTTTTTAATCTCACCTTGTGATCCATATGGATTTTAGTGGCCTCCCACCTATTCCAACTGGTTCATTGTGGCAGTTTTCCAGTTTAGTAGTTTTTTTCCTAGTTTTCAGGTCCCTGACTTGTGGGGCCATTTTGAGGCCCTAAACAACGTTTTTAGGGATTGCCACAGTCGAAAATTCCCTTTACTAAATTGCAAAAAAATGTGTAGTCCTCAGATAGACCTTTCCAACGGGCTATCATGCACCTAAAATGAAGATCGTATGCAAAAGTTACGACCCCGGGAAGTTGACTGACTAACTTACCCAAACGGGGCCCACATGACTTTTGGCGCTTCATCTCCTAGGGTTAGGTTTTTGGATGTCTATGGTTTTTGACATTCCTGTTTATTGTAAAAAGGCCTTCAGAGCCTCATTGTAATCATCTTCTTGTGAATGAGCACAACCGTCACATCTCTTCTCAGAGATAAGCCGCCACCATTCCAGCAAGCTTGTTTTCCACTGCATTTTATAGTTTCAGCTTATTTCCCTATTGAATAGAAAACCAGTTTTACTGTATCTTTGTTATTCTGTGTTAAGCATCTTTTAATAATCTGTATTCATTTCATTATGCTCATAAAATTCGGATCAGTAGTATCAGAGCGGTCTGCTCCTTGTCGTCTTAATGCATGTCCCCAACGAGGTCAGGGTACAAAGAATTGGGTCTCGAGCTTATTTCTCTTGAGGACAAAAGCTCTCACATGCCCAAACGACCTCTCATGGCAGGAGAAAAGAAAGATGACGGGACAAGATATCCTTTCAAAATGTTTCTTGAGGAATCCCTCACGCAACAGAGGAATGAGATGATGGATAGTTTCGCGCAAATCCTTCGATGGCTACCAATAGGCGACACATCTTCCTCGAGCGGAGGCACTGCCCCCTTCAAGGTACAAATCAACTTCGACATTCCTACTTTTGAAGTTCGGATAGACGCAGATGTTGTAGACAAGTGGTGGAATCTACTAGAAGGGTATTTTTCTGTCCATAACTTTTCAAATAGAGAAAAAATTACTTTTGCGCTCCTCAAAGCCGTTCCCCATGTCAAATATTGGTGGGAAAATTTTTGTGAGCAAAATGAAACAGAGGAACCCTCATTATTTATAGTCGTGGACACCTAGGAATCCTTTAGGGATGCTATTAATGAACAATACTACCCTTTCAGAAGTTATGACAACTTGTATACCAAATGGACCACACCGCGGCAAGAAAGAGACCAAGTAGTGACAGATTTCACAAATATCCTCCATACCATGAGCACCAAGCTGGGTATCAAATATTTAGAGCGACATTTGGTGCTCAAGTACTGCGGTGCTCTGCATAGATACATCCAGACTGAAATGGAATTTTTGGACATCTCGTCCTTGGGCACGGCCTATCGATATGTCGTCAAAATCTAGTAGAAGCTCAAACAAAAGACGCGACAATTTGGGCCTGAGAACCCCTCGCAGCAAAAACTAGGAAAGGGCAGCCCCAACCTACAGAACAAAGGACAAAGAAAAGATGGACAGTATTAGGACAACCAGTCCAAGCTGCAAGCAAATAAGGACACCAGAAAGACAAAGAAGGATACCGGGAAGTGGTGTGACTTCCATAAGAGCCCTTGGCATAACACTGTTGATTGTCGCTCAAAGAAGTCGCTGGTGGCCGAAGTGAAAGCCTCTGAATCAGATGCAGGTTCTGACTCTAAGTTAGAACCAGAAAGGGGAAGAAGGATCATTGATGCGGAGCCCAATGCCACCGTTGCTACCACCAAGCTCCATCCTAATGAACCAAACGAGCTAGAAGAAGGCAAGCGCCTTTTCCATTCGTAGATGTGGGTAAAAGGCACCCCGGTAAACTTCATCGTTGATAGCGGTAGCTAGAATAACCTCATCTTAGTAGAGGTCGTCAAGCGGCTGGCCCTACCGACAACGCCACACCCACATCCCTACACCATTGGATGGCTCCGCCAAGGAAGCGATCTCCATGTCAGCCAACAGTGTCGACTATTGTATGACATCAAGCCCTTCAAAGACGAGGTATTGTGTGATGTTGCTCCTCTCGAAGTTTGTAATGTTCTTTTGGGCCAACCTGGAAATGTCATGTTGTATATGAGTCTATCCCTCGTAGTGTTATTATTACTTTGAACAAGAAATTGTATAGGATACCCAAGGCATTCCCTCCTAGTTCTATTTCCTTGATCTCTGCCAAGCAATGTAGGAAGGTCATCTCTCAGACTGAGAAAATTTTCTTCTTTGTGATTCGCTCTCAGAGTAAGCGAAGGATTGCAGCCACATCCAGGGCCTCCACAGCCGATCTCTTCACACAACAGAAGCAAGTGGATAAGGTTGTGGAAGAATACTCAGATGTCTTCTCCTCTCCTACCGGGGTACCTTTGCACTGCCAGGTCAAGCATCCCATCGATCTGACCCCAAGTGCATCGCTACCCAATGGGCCGGTCTACCTCCGCTCTCTGTTAGAAAATGAGGAGATCAAGAGACAGATCCAAGAACTTCTCCACAAGGGACACATCCTTCCCAACTCATCACCTTGTGGGAGCCCAATCGTACTGGTGTAGAAGAAAGATGGGACCTGGCGACTCTGCATTGATTACTAGGCCCTGAATAAAATCACAGTCTGGAACCGGTACCTGATTCCCCAAATCGACGACCTCCTTGATCAGCTCACGGGGGCCAAATACTTCAGTAAGATTGATCTGAAGTTTGGCTACCACCAGGTTCCAATAGAACATATAGATGTATGGAAGACTGCCTTCAAGTCAAAAGAAGGTATTTTTGAATGGTTGGTCATGCCCTTTGGTTTGATAAATGCTCCAGCAACTTTTATGAGGATGATGGATGATATCCTGCGACCTTTCACCAATAATTTTGTAGTGATGTATCTAGATGACATCTTCATCTACAACAAGACTTGGGTGGAACACTTGCAGCATATTCAACAGGTTTTGCACACCCTGTGGCAGCACAAACTACATGCAAACTTGGAAAAATGCTCGTTCGGCATGGATAGGGTCCATTACTTAGGCTACATCATTGATCAACATGGTGTGCATGTGGATCCATGCAATATCCAGGTCATCTGTGACTGGCCAGCCCCAACCACACTCTCTGAGCTTCAAAGCTTCTTGGGCCTCACCAATTTCTATCGCAGGTTCGTGTTGGGATTCTCTCATATCGCATGGGCCCTCAGCCAAGTAACTAGGGGTGGCGATAAGGAAAAATTTGTGTGGGGCATGTCCCAACAACAAGCCTTCGATGACTTGAAGCAATGTTTTTGCTCATCCCCGGTACTTTCATTATCGGACCTGCAACATCCCTTTGAGATCGAGACAGATGCTTTAGACTATGTTGTGGGTTCCATTCTCACTCAACACGGCCACCCTGTGGCATATCATGGTAAGACACTATCAGATGTTGTCCGTAAGTACCCTACTTACGACAAAGAAATGTACTCCATTGTGCAAGCCTGCCGCCAGTGAAGACATTACATTCTGGGGAAGGAGACAATCATCCACACTAATCACAAGCCACTACAGTTCATGCAGACCCAAGGCAAATTGTAGAATGACCACCATCAAAAGTGGTCCACATACTTACAACAGTTCCACCTCAACTTCAAGTATAAAACAGGAAGTACCAATGAGTTGTTGATTGCCTCAACCGACCTCCAGTCGTGGCACTCACCACGGTGCTAGACTCTTGCGGCCATGAGACCTCTGGATGGCCCCACCTCTATGAGATAGACCCTGACTTCTCCACCACCTACCAAATGTTGGGAGCAAACTCGGTGGTCGCTAATTTCCATCTTCAGGACAGGTTGTTGTGTCATCTGGGCCATCTCTGTGTACCATCAAGCGAGCGCACAAAGCTCATTTGGGAAACTCACTACAGTCGGCTGGCATGACACTTTGGCTTCGAAAAGACAGTGGCAGTGCTACAAAAAAAATTCTGTTGGCCGAAAATTTGATAGGATGTCGGCAAGTATATCAGGTCCTGCACCGCCTGCACTATTGCGAAACTGACCACTAAGAAACATGGCCTGTACACCCCTCTTCCTACTCCTAACAAGTCATGGGAATCCATCTCCATGGACTACATGTCAGGCCTCCTGTCCACTAAGAGGGGAAATGACTGTGTTTTTGTGGTTGTTGATCGCTTTTCCAAGATGGTGATTCTGGCCACCTGCAAGAAGAACATCATTGTAGAGGTCACTGCCAAGCTCTTCTTTGAATGCATCTGGGTACACTTTGGGATCCCACAAACCATTGTCTCAGATTGGGACAGTCGGTTCCTCAGCACATTCTGGTCATTGTTGGATACCAAGCTCACCAAATCCATTGCCTTCCACCTTGAGACAGATGGCCAAACTGAGGTCGTCAATCAGATGATCATGCATATCCTGCGCATGTACAATTCCAAACACCCCCCACATGGGATGAGAGTCTTCCCTATGTCTAGCATAGATACAACTGAGCCCCTGCATAGCTCAACTGACCACAACCCCTTTCAGGTGGGGTTGGGATTCCAACCATTGGGCCCCATGGATGTTGCACTACCCCTGGAAAACACCTCGACCAACTCGTCTCCTGCTCCACCAGAAGCTGACAAAGCCACCCAGTTCATTGAGCGGATCCATCACATCCACCAACAGGTTCGGGATATTTTATAGAAGTCCAATGCCAAGTACAAGCAACACCATGATCAACACCGGGTGCCACATAAGTTTCAGGTGGGCGACAAAGTGTGGTTGCACTTGCAGAAAGAACGCCTTACAGGGCCCCATCAGAAGCTTCACCCACTCCGGTATGGGCCATACACCATCACCAAGGATGTGGTTGATAATGCTTTTGTGCTCAACATTCCCCCTTTCCTTGGCCTGCACCCAATCTTCAATGCGGCTCTCCTTCAGCCATATTTCCCACCATTATTGGACACCTCAGAGATAGCAGAGCAGTTGACACCAACATAGCTCAACCTTGGCTGCATGCAACAGGCATCTAGTGATCAGATTATGGACACACAGATCAAGGGCACCTGATAGCAAAGGATCCAACTTTATCAAGTTGTCAAAGTAGGCCAGCTCCTGGACCAAGGCAAGTGGCTCACCCGGGGCGGGGCCAAATTTAGCAGAAATTTCCTCATCTGATGGGGGAATTCAACGCAATGGATACCATTGCTTCCTAAGGGAGGAGGATTGATCCATATGGATTTCGGTGGCCTCCCACCTATTCCAACTGGTTCATTTTGACATTTTTCCAGTTTGGTAGTTTTTTTTTTACTTTTCGGGTCCCTGGCTTGTGGGGTCATTTTGAGGCCCTAAACAGTGTTTTTAGGGATCGCCACAGTCGAAAATTCCCTTTACTAAATCACAACAAAATGTGTAGTCATCAGATAGACCTTTCCAACGGGCTATCATGCACCTAAAACGGAGATCAAGAGATAGATCCAAGAACTTCTCCACAAGGGGCACATCCGTACCAACTCATCGCCTTGTGGGAGCCTAATCGTACTGGTGCAGAAGAAATACGGGACCTGGCGACTCTGCATTGATTACCGGGTGTTATAACCCTAAAATGCACCATAC
>ML786319.1:588916-608763 GCA_009831015.1 Picea engelmannii | reverse complement strand
TTCAACACTTAGGCTCCCTGGCCTAACAAAACTCGTAAGCCTACAGCTTATTCAAAACTTGGCTCACCAGCCTATAGACCATATTTACAATTCTTTGCATATAACATGATCTGCAACGGGGCTCGGCCTTGGGGACACTACAAAGGTCCGAAAAGGAACCAGGGCAAAAATGAGAGCATGGAAGAGGAAGCCAAGGAAACCTAGAGCAAAACGCAAGACACAATAAAGACCAACCTGACAGAAGGGCACAACCCATGCAAACCCAAAACAACAATGATACCAAAGGTGGTACTGGTTGATCCACAAACACAACTCTACAGAGATCAGATGAAGACGCATGCACTAATCTGCAAGTTTATGGGCTTGTGGCCCACAGAAAGAACGCTACGCAACTGGATTAAATGCCATTGGAAGTCAAATGGGGAAGTGGAGCTCCACCTAGGCTCGAAAGGCTTCTTCACAATTGTCTTCATTAACCTAGAGACGGTAAAGAATGCTCCCAAAGTGATCTTTAGATAAGATGTTTTGTGTCCACTTCGGGACTTCGACATTCTGGACTTTGGGACTTTGGGAAAGTGTTGGTGGTAAAACTCCTGAAGTAATTCTCTCGGAGTGATGTAACTTACTTATGTCACTTGTTGACATGGCACGAGCCAATTTCCTCTTGACACTTGTCATCATCTGATTATGCCATGTGTATTTGTTGATGTGGTCTGCTGACATGGTCTGCCACATGTGCTTGCTGACGTGGTCTGCTGATGTGGTCTTCCACATGTCCTTGTAGATGTGGTCTGCCACATGTCCATGATGACATGGTCTATTGACATGGTTTGCTGCGTGTCCTTGCTGACGTGGTCTGCTGACCAACAACTCTGATCCAATGGTCATCGTATGTCCTCCAAATCCGATGGTCCTTATTCATTTCAGATTTTCGGGCTTCGGGTATTTCAAATCTCAAACTGAATTCTTGAATTGAGATTTCTCTGGATCGTAACCTCCTCGTAACTTTAGACCTGAACTAAATGTTGTTCGTCGATCATGATCTTTGATCAACAACTCGATCTTATCTGCGATGCTTCTATGCCTTGGTTTAAATCTAACGACCCTCCAACTTTGCTTATCTTATCCTTCCACTTTAGAATGATTTGACGACTGACGAAAATTCGGATAATCGAATTCTCAAACTTTTTTCCCTATTTATCCTATCTGTCACTTAACGTGATCCGACGGCTGATGGATATTCGGGTGATCGAGATCTCAGATCTCAACCCTTGCTTATCCTATCCTTCCACTCGAAATGATCCGACGGCTGATGGGAATTCAGGTTTGATCCGACGGCTGATGGGTATTCGGATAATCAAACTCTCATCCTTTTTACCTCCCTTAACCTATCCTTCCACTTTAAAATGATCCGATGGTTGACAGGGATTCGGGTTTGATCCGACGATTGACGAGTATTCGGATAATCGAATTCTCAATTATTTTCCCCCGCTTATCCTATCCTTCCACTTAAAGTGATCCAATGGTTATGAAAACACTTGAAGCAGATCAATGGTCGACGATGATTGCAGAACCACAACTTGCGAGTGATTTAACTCGACACCCAAACTCTGCAATTTGAATTTGTGCGTTGTTGGTGAGTCAACCACAGTCGTCGATATCCGAGTCTATGAGATCTGACGATTTAGACCAATTGTGGGATTGGAACTAAAGAGCCATTTAATTCTCCTTCTGATCTCCGCAATTTATCCCTGCCTTTGATCTGACTTGCAGATCCGACAGTCACGATCCTCCAACGATCCTTAAGCCCATGACCACTCATATGACCAACGTCTGTAATATTTAGATGATCAACACGGTTGATTTCTTGATCAGACGACTGCTGAGGCTTCTCACTCTGATCGGACGACTGCTGGGGCTTCTCACCCTGAGCTTAGGCTTTTCCTTTCATGCTTTGATCTCTGCATTTGCTAACCCTCCTGCGCTTTAATAACTGTTTGTGCATTCTTTTATGCACTGATAGTCAGTCGCTAATTCTCTCGAGCTTTGATCATAGGAACATTGTTGATCCTATCGTGATCAACAATAATTATGAATTGCTTCAGCCTTAAGGTGATGTTCTTCTGTCGATCTTTAGTATACTTTTCCTCTTGAGATTAACCTTGCTGATCTTCTTATTGTTTGACATTCTCTTTCCATCATTGACCCTTCATTACACATGGAGAGACCTTATTGGCCATCTTGACACTAATGCCAACTGTATAACTGATCATGACTGATTCATGTTGCCATCATAACAACTTATCATGACTGTTGACATCAATGACAACACATGAATTACAATATGTTCAACAATCTCCCCCTTTGTCATTGAGGGCAACATATTAACTTCATACACAAACTCCCCCTGTGATGATGCTTGTGTCTATGAAGTTATTTATGAAGTTACTCCCCCCCTTTGACATCTATGTAGTGAAAACCTCTTTGGGCATGCACCCATGTTGAAAACAAATTTACCCATTTCTTGGTCAAACTTTCCCCTCATTTGCTAACCATATTAGTTGATATAAAACCTTAAAATAAATATATAATTAACATGGAAAATAAAAACAAAACCCTTAAACCAATTTTTAAAAACAAGCAAAACTAGCTAAGAAATAAGGAAAAATAGTGAGAAATGAAAAATAGTAGAAATATAATCAATAATGAAACAAAGAAGTATTGAAGAGGGAGAAAAAGAGTTGCCTTTGTTGCAATACTCTTGTCTTTCTCTACATTCATGGCTATTAGTATTTCATTATGTTATACAAGAACCTCTTCTTTCTCTTCTCTCATGTAAAATGTAACATACCCTTTGTCCCAACATCGGAACAAGGTTTGCTGGTCTACTAATTCAATGATTGAAACTATATATAAAACAAATTTCCCCATAATATAAAACTATTTAAAAACCCTTTCTCTTAGAGTTTGGCATTAGAACTCCAGTTTCAAAGCTAAAGTTGAAAGAGATAATTTTCAACTATTTTAACTATGTAGATTTTTTTTAAATTTTTACTACTTTATGTAAACGTGTAAATTTTATCATCACACAAATGCATAATGATGCCGATGATGTACAAAGCTTTCAGACATTACTCCGAACCGTCCGTCAATTGTGTTAGGGTGGGGTCGTGTTGTGTTGTCTGGTAATGTAAGATGCACCCCCCCACATAACAACGGTCAGTGCTGCCTTGAAAATATAAGTCGACAACAATTATAGGCTGTCCGACAATGTTGACATGAGATCTAATCCCACGTACGTCTCTTAGTGGGATAAACACTATGCATTGTAAAGCTTCCCGAGATTACTCCGAATCATCTGACAATTGTGTGACGGTGGGGTCGTACTATGCTGTCTCATAATACTTTGTGTTTGAGGGTTTTTCTTGAAATATAAATATTGATTTGGTATTTTTCAATCACTTAAAAAGAAGAAGCTTTTGAGTTCCACACTATTTCCAAATTTGAAATCAAAAATAATTTATTTTTAATGATTTGTTAAAAAATATTAAATTTTCCTTTTATATTATGTACCATTTCACCAAAAAAATTAATCTTCATTTAATGTTTGATTATGTAAGGTCCATTTATGATGAAGCGTTTGATTGTGTAAGGTCCATTTATGATGAAACTTGATGAGAGTGATATATTTTTTATATTAATCAAGAAATTATGACATGACAAATTATTAAGAATTTAATTCATTCGTTTGTTTACTTTATTGCAATTTAAAGAGTAATTTATGGAAAAGATATCAAGGATGGCTCGTGAACAATTTAAATAGGTGATACTTCCTAGTATCAATCTACGTTGGTGTACATTATTGATATTGACATGCATATGAATATGTTTCCTCTCTTTGCCTTGAGGTGCCCCAAGTATACAAAATCGAAGAAGTCCCCTTATTTCATTTCAGTATGGTTATTTTCCAAAAATCAAGCAAAGGGTACGAATGATGCTTCTAGCATAGCTATTATAGAAGACACCGACCAAAATGATGACTAGTTTGCTTCTTTGACAGAGAATCAACCTCTCAAAGGCAAGTACAAGCCTAAGACTGCCCAAAACAACAAATTGTTAATGCATATTTTGGCAAGACCAAGAAAATTCCCAATCTACTCATCATGCCCCTATTTCAGGGTCAAACAACAACTTGTGCTTGTTGTACCATCTCAAAATCTTGTTGTTTTATCTCAGAATTATACCCCATATAACATTGCAGCTACGTTGGCCTCTCCTAAGAAAATATCAACATTTTAGATGTCCTTCATGCCCCTAAAAAGAAACATAATTTGAGAAAAACACTTGTTGCCTCAATTATCTATGCAACAAATAATATGATAACATAGTTTTTTTCTAATAATACCATGCCATAAGAAGAGTTGCAAGAAGGGGAAGTAGGAACATTGACCAACAGTAGGCCTGAAACTAAGTACATCCCCTTCCACATCTCAATGAATATAATGGGTAATATTTCCCATTCCCTATTTAATTGATGGGGGTGCACGCCCAAATCTCATGTCCAAAATCATTATGGAGTTGTTCAATCTCTCTTGTAATGATGAAGTTAGTAGCAAGTTAATGTTTAATAAAAAGGTCCAACCAACCATTGACCAAATTAAAGACCTCACCATTGTCACGTGTGCACATCCCGAAGTTTGCACTACTTGCAATTTTGAGGTGGTTGACATGGAGGTAGAAAACTATTATATTATCCCGGGATGGTAATGGAAATCTATGTACTATTGGCTACATCAATTTAGATGGGACTCATATGATGTTCCCAAAGATTGGAAAAATATTATCATCTTAAAAGATTCAAGGACCATCCCATATACTAAAGCATTCCTAACTCCAATTTTGACTACATCTAAACTAGTTTAGGTACATATTCTAAATTCTTCGAAGAAGATGATATCTGTATTTTCCAACAAAGTTCCAGATCAAATCTAGCATTTGTAGTTTGATAGATCCTCTTGTAGTGAAGGTGATGGTGTCGGTATAATTTTATATTCTCCATTGACAAAAGCTCATGAATTTTCTTTTTACTTGAATTTTTCATATACTAATAACATTGCCAAGTTTGAAGCTTCCTACTTAGGCATAGAATAAGCCTTAGATCTTTATTGCAAACACCTTTGCATGCTTGGTGATTCAAAGTTGATCATAAAATTGGTAAAATAAACTTATAACCCTACCAAAAATATTTTCAAGTGCTATATCCAAATAATAGATCAACTAACCAAAAAAATCATCAAATTCAATTTGATTCAAATAATAGATCAACTAACCAAAAAAATCATAATAGATCAATTGACCAAAAAAATCCTCAAATTCAATTTGATTCATATTTGGAGAGAATTAATGTAGTAGTTGATAAGTTGGTTTCATATGCCTCTAATGAAAATAAAAAATACTTAAAAGATAGGCATGAGTGTGAAGTGATTTCCCTTTATTGCCCTTTTGTCCCTGATAATTATCAGAAGCACGGTAGGTGTTTGGCCATGATGACAACATTTGTTGATTTTTCATAAATCAAAGTGATTTGATGTACAATTCGCCTGGTATAATCAATCTTAAGAACTATGTATACCCAAAGGGCCGTGTTCCCTTGGAAAATATGTTCTCCACACATGATTCCCCTAAGGCTCCCATCCAAGGCAATGCATATTCTAAGTGCAAGGTTGGAGAAAATATCTTAGTAAATAATATTTCCAAAGATGATCCTCAATTTTTATATATCGAAGCCAAATGCATAGATGGATAAAAATAAAAATACCTTGGCCTTCATAGAGAATTCAATGATGTATCTGCAAGGTCTTATAAATATTGCATGGTTTTGATGATGACATAATTCATAGTTCCATACCTCTTGAGCAAGATCTTATGTGGGTCAAGTAGAAGAAACATCCTATTAGTCCAAATCTAGAAAGAATTGGACAAGTTGTTCCAAGATAATGTAATATTCTTGGTATGCTACTTAAAGTGGGTCACCAATCTAGTTTTGATAAAAAAACCGAATGGTGACATCCACCTTTGTATAGACTTTAGGGCCTTAAATAAAGCAAGCATCAAAGACAATTATCCTTTGCCTATCATGGATGAAATTCTTCAACAAGTTGCTAGTTCAGAGATGATGTCCCTTTTGGAAAATTTATCTAGGTACAACCAAATCAAGATAAACCTAAGATCTATTTATTCAAAACCACCTTTACCACAAGGTGGGATACATTTGCATACCATAGAATTCCCTTTAGGTTAATTAATGCAGGAGCTACCCTTCAATGTGATATACATGTTTCTTTTGATGATTTGATTGGTAATATCATTTGGATTTACCTTCATGACTTAATTGTTCATTCAAAAAAGCGTAAAGATCACTTTGAACACTTAATATAGGTTCTCCATAGATGCAAGAAGTATGGTAGTTCATTGAATCCTAACAAATATGATTTTGGTATAACTAAAGGCAAGTTGGTAGTTCACATTATTTCCAACCAGGGTGTAACTATCAACCGAGAAAGACTCTTTGCAATTCAAAATTTAGCTTCAACTACATCTAAGAAATGTACTCAAGCCTTCATGGGTAATATTGATTTTGTTTGTAGCTCCATCCCTAATTTCAATGTAATAAGCAAGTTGATCCTTAATATTTTGAGGAAAGATGTTGATTTCTATTGGGATCAGGATGCCCAAAATGCTTTTGATCTATAAATAACACTATTATTGTTTCCCTTGTTTTTGTTAAGCCCTATTTTTTGCGATGATTTCAGATCTATAACTATGCTACAAAAGAGTTTGTTTCAACTATTTTGGTACAGTTAGATGTTGAAATCCTACCACTAAACTCTACATGATATGGATGTTGTGTATGATTCATGTTAGATAGATCTTCTGTGCAGGTATCTCATAAAATCTACATGATATCAGAGCCCACAGGCTGCTAGCAAGGATCATGACCGACACACTTTTGTAGGTACCGAAGACGGAACAAAGCAACAGGAAAGATGGAATTTCCCGCATCTACCATTCTAATGGCACATAGCTATTTTGAATGGAAGACAAGAATTATAATCCATCTTTGTGGTAAAGGATTGTATCAGATAGTCATGGCCACAAAATAAAAACCCACCTCAGCATTGGAAAAATCCAAGTACCCAAATCACATGGATGAGGCTCACGGTCTCATATGCATGACTATTTCTCTTGACTCGATGCATGCAAGACATAGGAGAGGGATAATATCTTTAATATGGGAATAATCAAGGGATCAAAGGCACATGCACTTGCTGTGCATGTGGTAGCAACTCTCAAAATCCTAAATCCAAAAGGAAAGGCAAAGAAAAGGCACATATAGATCCAAATAAGGAAGGGTACTCCAAACCCTTCAACGATTCCTTTGGTTCCAAAGGTGGAAAAAGAAATCAAGGGAAGAAGTGTGGTTACTGCAATCACGGGAAACATCCAAAATCAACCTACATGAAGAAGCATATTGATCATATGGCACAAATGCTTCAGAAAAAAATCTCGGGGACTTCATTCCCAAGGATTCCAACAAGAATTATGAAGATAAATCCCCTAAGAAAGGTAATCCTCATGCAATAGTTGTTGTACCTTCTTCTCCCGACACTTGGATTGTAGATTCAGACACTTCACATCATATGGAAAACAAAAAGGACATACTATATTCTGTAACTGCATGCACGAGACCTCATATCCTCATGGGGGATGAATCTCCAGTCGAGGTCATCATAAAAGGAAGAGTGGGACTAGATCATGGAATATTTGAGAAATTTCTCCATGTTCCTCAATTTTCCATGAATCTGCTATCAGTGTACCAGATTACACACACAGGCTCAAGCAAAAAGGTGGAGTTCACACAAGACTTTGTGTCCATTTTTGACATGCAAGATAACTCCAAAATTGTTGTTGGGGAAGTAAATCATAAATCTTGGTTATATACTTTTATTAATTTTATTGAACCTGATTCCTTTGTACTACTTACACATGTTGATTATAGTAGTAGATTATGGTACAAGAAGTTTGGTCACTTGTGTAACATCCCCATTATAATCCCCAGTTTAATTAATGCTTATGTGGATATAATATGTGGCTATGGCCAAGCGATGTAATATGTGAATGGTATTTCAATGTTTTTATAATAAAATGTGATGACAACTGCTAATGGGACATGGACAAGAGATGGGGGATGAATTAATCCATAAGAGAGGGAAGTGTCTAGGATAATGGCCAAGATGGGTCAAAGGGGGAATTACCTAATTGTATATGAACCTCCCAATTTTTGATTGAGTGTTCCCAAAGACAATCATTGAATACATGTACGAGGGTGGGTGCAAGTGGTCACATCCTTCTAATTGAGTGTTCCCAAAGCCAATCATCGAATGCATGTAAGAGGGTAGGTGTGAGTGGTCACATCCCATAGTTATTGGGCACATGGGGCTTGAATACAATCAGCTTGGGGAAGAGTGTGATTTAATAAAGGAAAGCTACAAGAGAGGAAATATGGGTTGGGACAACAGTAGTTAGTTAGTCAAGTTTGTGCATGGGAGAAAAGGGGAAAGCAAGAAAGAGAGCTTGGAGATGGTACAACCATGGAGGGTGAACTATGGAGTGTAACTGGAGTGAATTGGAGCTGGAAAATTGAAGAGACAAGTTGTCAATACTGAAGAGTGAACTCCTGTGTGAGTTGGAATAAACAACAAGTGTTGTTGTTGGCTTCCTAATAGTTTTCCTAGAAACAAGTTCCCTTGAGTTCCCAACTGAGAGATTCCTAGTTATCTATGTGAGAGAGACCCTGATAAACAAATGGCACATTCCTTAGGCTATCCATGATAAACAAATGGTACATCTCTTGGGTTAACCCTGATAAACAAATGGTACATCCCTCGGGTTACCGTGATAAATTGATGGTACATCCCTTGGGTGATCCCTGATAAATGAATGGTGCATTCCTTCGGTTGGGCAGGTCAAGAGGAAGAGAGCTGGTAGAAAGATCGGGATAGCTGTAGGAGAGTATTAGTTGGTTTATGAGCTTCATGAGATGCGAGTGGACTATGAGAGATGACCCTCTTTTATGGATTACTAGCCTCAGGTTGGGGGTGACTGGATGTTGAGATTTGGAACAATTAGTTTATGGTTGGGTGGAATGTTTGTCCCAAGCAACTAGTTGCATGATTCTTGTTTAAAGATAAGTGTTTTATCTTGTACTGAGTTATTTACATGTGTTATTGTTGTGCATGAACTCTGCGTGAATGATAATGACTTATATGTTTCTATAATGAAAGGATTTAGTTGTATTTCATGTTGATTATTAGCATGCTTTAGATACATCTGTTTTGTGGTTATAGACTGTAGCTAAATCTGTTATAAATGTATAGTTGTAAGCTACAGGAAATTGGCTAACAGTAAAGGAATTACTTTAGTTAGCAGAAGTTTCATTTTTATGTGCATTCCGCACGTAAGGTTGCTTAGTTGGAGGCTAGCTACGTTACAAAAATGGAATCAGAGTTGATAATGAGAGATATTTGCATGGTGTGGCCCATCCTAGGTGGTTGGGTACATTACAACCTAAAATTTAGGTACATGCAATAGCTTAGAAAGAAGGGGATGGTCATTGGGTTACCTGATATCCACTTTTTCGAAGGGGTTTGTGAAGATTGTGTCCTTGGAAAGAATCTTCAAGAGAAGTTCGAGAAAGGAAAGGATCACAAGAAATCCTCTCCATTGGATCTGATTCACAATGATCTCATGGGTCCATTCCCACATCCATCCATCGATAAGGAAAGGTATGTGCTTACATTTTTGGATAATTACTCATGTTATACTTGGATATTTTTTCTCATACATAAGTCAAAGGTCTTTGAGCACCTAAAAGATTTCAAGGCACTTGTTGAGACTCAATTAGGGAGAAATATCAAATACCTTCGTACAAATAATGGGGGCGAGTATGTCAGCAAAGATGTTCCTAATATTTCTCTTGAGGCCGGGATACAGTTGCAACACACAGTACCATACACTCCATAGGAGAACAAGGTTTCTGAGAGGAAGAATAAATCTCTCAAGTATATGACCTCTTGCATGCTTCATGCTGGGTTGCTTCCTCAAAAGTTTTGGGTTGAGGCATTTAATTGTGCCAAATACATCCAAAAATAATCTCCTCACAGATTTGTCAAGGATTGAACTCATTTCGAGGCTTGGAGCGACAACAAATCAAAAGTTACCCACTTTTGTATCTTTGGATCATGAGCATGGGCCCTCAATCCATTTAAGAAGAGGAAAGAATTAGATCCACATAGCCACCCATGTATTATTATTGGATACCCAGAGAGTGTGAAAGGATACAAAGTTATTGATCCCTCTACAAGCCAACTCATCATTGAGCGCAATGTTCAATTTGAGGAAAGTTTCTCGCATGCTCTATAGGAGCTGCACGTAGATACGTTTGTCCTTCCATAAGTTTGATATGATGAGTCTACATTTTCAGACTCCACTTCAAATATGAGTTCCAATACAAGGCCATATTATTCAGAGCATTCATATGCATAGTCAAAACATTCAGATGCATATTCAGTACATGTAGACGAGGAGCCAGAGAATATTTCCAAGTGGGCATAATCCTCACTTCAGGATGTAGGAGAGCTTATTGGGGATCTAGTGGATATGAGGAGGACTAGATCTCAGTATGAGGATCCTCCTTACGTACTCACTTCCATTGAACCCATGATCCTCCACATTGTTATATGGTTTAGTCTTCAGACCCACAGACCTATAAAGAGGATGCATGGAACCCCTTCTAGGAAGCAACCATGCAGGAGGAGTACAACTCTCCCCTTGAGAACCAGACTTGAGATTTGGTTCCACTTCCTTAAGACATGATGCTTGTGAGATGTAGATGGGTTTACATGACCAAAAAGGTAGCTAGCAGACATGCGAGTAGAAACAAGGAAATACTGGTTGCCAATGGATTTCAACAAATACATGGGATCGACTATGATGAGAATTTTTCTCCAGTAGCAAAGTTGGATTCTATTAGCTTGGCCCTTTCCATTGAAACAACCAAGGGATGTTCAGTACATCAGATGGATGTGAATAATTATTTTCTTCACGGGGATGTCTTAGAGGATATTTATATGGAGCAACCACCTAGATTCATACATAATTCATCTCTAGTGTACCGACTCAAAAAGTCGCTCGATGGCCTCAATTAGGCTCCTAGGGAATGGTAAGCAAATATGGAATCCTTATTTCTCTCCAATATTTTTTTCAGATGCAAATCCAATCCAAATGTCAACAAGTTGAGGACCACTGACTCACTTCTGATCCTAGTCCTGTATGTGGATTCTTTTTTTATCACCGACAACTCGGTTTTAGCGATTTCCTTGGTCAAGGGAATTCTTCATTACATATTTTCAATGAAAAACATGGGTCCACTCCATGTCTTTCTTGGTCTCGAGATAAACCAAGATGCTTCATGCATCAAGCTATCTCAAGCTAAGTATGCATGTGATCTCATAGAGAGATTCCACATGACATACTGCAAGTCTACACCTATACCTTTCTTATTTGGGGTTAGAATTGAGGTCGGGATACACCAGTGGTGGACAACACCTTGCATCAATAGCTTGTGGGGAGCCTTTTGTATCTCATCCACACCCGAATAGATCTATCATATGTAGTAGGGGTAGTCTCCAGGTACATGCAGGAGCCACATGAGTTACACTAGAAGGATTCCAAGTGCATCCTTAGATATGTTGAGGGAACCATCAGTTATGAGATCCACTATGCATCAGGTTGCAAGTTATATCTCATAGGCTTCAACGAATTTGACTAAGTTGGGGATGGCAATGATCACAAGTCCACATCCATATACACTCTTAGCTTGGGTTCAAGGCCTATCTGTTGGTCGAGTAAGAAGAAATCTTCTATTGCTCTATCTTTAGCCGAGGTCGAGTACAGAGGAGTAGTCAACATCACCATCCAGTAATTGTGGCTATGCAACTTCCTTACAAAGTTGGGCATCTATTTCCATTGACTGATTGTTATTTGGTGTGACAACCAGAGTACTCTCAAGTTTTGCAGAGACCTAGTGCAACGACATCGAACAAATCTTATTGAGATCCATATGCACTACATCATATATCTAGTCCACAAGAGGATCATGGACCTGCAATTTTGTCCTTCCTCTAAAAAAACTATTGGCATCTTCACCAAGACTTTCACTGAGAAGAAGTTTCACTCTCTGCGTGATCGTCTTGGAGTGAAGGACACAATTGCCTAGCAACTGTCTTTCTCTTCTTTTGATACATTGTATTTTGAGAGGGGGGGTTTTCCCATGAGGTTTTCCCTCTTTCCTCACTTTATTTCAGTGTTCACTAGTTGCATTTTTCATGGGTACCTAACATGGCCTCTGTTTTTGGGACCCATTCATTATGTATACTCCCTAGTAGTGTTTAGGGGGGGTGTTAGAGATATTACAGACACCTAGGATTTTCATTTAATTTTATTTTCCTAAGTTTATTTAGCTATGTTGAAGGTCCCTTAGTTTGAGATATTCTCCCATCATTAAGGATATTCTCCCCTAGACAAGGGTGCCACATGCCCTCCAGTCAATTTTTCATTACTGGTCAATTAGACTAGTTGAGTGAAGTGTTGCATGTCAACCTCGACTTTATCACCAAGTGTTGCATGCTAACCTCAAGATCATCACCAGAATGCACACTTTCCTTGGAATCATCACTAGTAAGGCACATTCCACATGTGTGAGTGATCTCCTCCTCATTTCACTCCGTTTTGGCTAGTTAACTAACAACCACATGACCAGTTAACTAGACCTAGGAGGAAGTTAACTCCAGTGATTTCTAGTGTGTGTCAGATCTATCTAGAACACTCCTAATGCACATTATATGACCACTATGGCAAGTTAGTTGTGTGATACATAGTATATCCCTTGTATTTTATCATTTCTCTCATTCGGTTAATAGAAATTCTTTCATTCTTTCCTCCATTTTTATCTCTTCTCTTCACACCATTCATGTTATGTATGCTTCATTGTTAGCTAGATATTCTATGCAGGTATCTCAAAAACTATACAAACTCCACTACATTCCATTATTGACAATGGTGGGCAGAAGAACCTGATCTAGATCGAGGTCATCAAGAGATTGAAGTTGCTGACAACGCCACACCCCCAACCATACACCATCGATTTGTTGAACCAAGGATGAGACCTCCCCATTAGTCAACGATGTCTCCTATCCTACAACATCAAACACTTCAAAGATAAGGTAATGTGAGATGTTACCCACCTAAAGTTCGTGACATTCTTTTATAACCACCCTATATGTGGAAACACCATGATTTTTATGAGTTAGGCCTTGTAAGCCAACAAAGCTAATATTTTTTCTTTGACTACATAATTTTGAAGTTACAAACCAACAAAGCTAATATTTTGAGTCTTCCCTTACTAAATTTGTAACAGACGTTTTCTAAAAAATCAAAGTTAGAATCTTTTAAAAACATTTCCATCAACAATGCTCATTACAATTATTTCACTTATAAATAAAAGGAAACTACATAGTGGTGATATTAAAATGAGGATCTTTATGAAATAAATAGGAAAAATAAAACTATTGCAAGATAGTTGCATAGCCTTCTCAATAGAGTTGAGTTATATTTCTTATGTAAAATAAGGTTATCGTATCAAAAGAAATTAGTTATACAAATTAGAATGATAGAGATGTTGTTAGTAGGTAACATCATATGTCAACTTCAAAAAAATACCATACCTATAACAAATAATAATAGTAATATAAGTTGTCATTAAAAAATAGTATGATAAAAATGTTGTTAATGGGTAAATCATATTTCAATTTAAAAAATATAATAACTATAACAAGTAACAATAAGAATGGATATTAATTTTATAATGTAATGTAATAGAGATGTTGTCACGTGAATAATACAAACATTTTATATAGAGAGAAAAGTGATGGTGATGATAATGATGATGAATAACATCCACTGAGACCAATTGGTCTATCGAACCTTAAGAAGGTAAGAGATTACTTCAATTTATTTAAAATTGTATTTCTATGCTAAAAAAACATTGAGAGAAGCGTTCCAAGATCACCATAGTTTTGATGACTTATGAGGTTAGGAAGGTTGGTAATGTGGAATTTTTTTTTAAATTGGGATCTAATATGGGTATAGGCAACGAAATCCAAGAGGAAGTGTTTTTCATCTTCTACCTACTTAGTGTCACAAAGGTGACATATTCTCTCATTCGATGGTATTTTGGGAGTTTTCGAATACCCAATTTCATTATGTAGCTCATGAGAGTTTGTTCTTATTTTAGCAATGCTGATTTTCTTCTTTGCACTTTTCAAAACTAAGAGGTAATTTTGATCTTCTAAATTAGGGTTGACCACCTCCTTGAAGCATCTTAATTTCTTTTTATCCACTAATTCTTTATTACACCACATATTCTCCTTAAATTTAGAAGTGATAATATTTGTAATATTATTGATATTCTGCATGATGGTTTCTTCTTGTATTCCCCAATGATTTATCCAAGATTTGACATATTTATGCCATTCCCTCTTGAGCCGTTGGTGGTTTTGGATAGAGTTTGAATCAATTTTGGGAAGCCTCTTGTCATCCATGTCATTTATCTTGTTCTTGTACATTAGGTATCTAATCATAGAAATTCTCTCAATTGAGGAAATAATTGCTTCTATGAGGAGGATATGATACACTGTATTTCCATTAATTTTGAGATTATAAGTCATAAAATTATCTTGCATCTGTTCTATCTCTCTCCAGGATTCTCTAGATATACTGCAACCCCAAACTTCACATCCATATAAGATAACTAGAGTGATGAGAGTGTGGCAGATGATTTTTTTTTATCCCAAAGCCAAAGGTCTCATGATTTACAATTGTTTTCAATCCCATAATAAGATTTCCACCCTCCATGTATCCTTTTTTCAATGCTATAGTTCCAATTGAGCTTGTGGTGTATATTGATTCCAAGATACTTGTATGAAGGAACTTCCTCGAAGCTATTGTTTTCATAAACAAAAGTATCGTAGGTGATCCTTTTGGATTTAATTATCATAACCTTTATTTTTTCAGTGTTCACAATTATGCCAATGCTAGAGCAGAAGTCCTTGAGGGTTATTGGTTTCTTACCTAGGTCATAGGGACTCTTCACCATAAGAAAAATATCATCAACATAAATAAGGAGGATGATGACTATACTAGCGAGAGTCAGGCCAACACAACCTGCATCCTCCAAAGAATATTCTAACTTATCAGTATAGATGTGTTGATATCAATTCCTTCTTCCGAAATTCCCTTTCCCTTTCTATTTTCCCTACTTCCTCTTTCCATTTCTTTTCCCTCTTCTATACCTACCTTCATTCCCATTTTATTTTCTCCCTTCTTTTTCCCTTTTCTAGTTGCCATACTTAGTCGCATTTCAAAAAAAAAAAAATCGTTGGGTTCGTGAGCAGGTGAACTCACGGGTCTTCATCTCCATCCATGTTCCTACGTCATGAGTCCAACCGACCGTCTTTTTAATATACTTAACCATTTTTGCCACTTCACAGGTTCAAGCCTTCATCTTCCAAGTTTTGTGATCTCCACTTTGCACCGAAAGTCTCGTGATCTACATTATGACCATCAGACATGTCGTAGGTACCAAGCCCCTAAGTATTTCATTTCTCCTCTATCAAGTCCGAACGACCGCTTTGCACGACTTAGCTTATTTTTTACCATTCGCAACCATGGGTTCGCGGGTTCACAAAAGGCTCCATATTCAAATTGCTCTTATCTGTCCCCGCCATGTTCATGCTTTTCCCAATATGCATTTAGTGTAGTTTAATGCTAATAACTGTTCATCCAAGCTCTGTAAAGATCATCATTAATATCGAATGGCTCGAGGAGATTTTTCATTAAATTGAATTAAAGCACGATTTGCCAAAGGTTATATTATTGTTATCTCTCCGAAAGGACTCATTTCAAGTTATTATCTAGTTGAAAGAATACTCTCGTCAACCTATGGAAAAAACAACTAGACAATAGTTTTGTGGTGATAGTTTGAATATTTTTGGTCATGAAGACCAGAACGTTCAGTGGTCCAGAGGATATTCATATTACTCATCTCCTCCTGCACAAAAGGACGTAATATGGACATTGGGAATTGCTCGCGCATGGTGTGTTCATGAGGTATTCGACTGCAAAGAAATTGTTGCATGGTGCATTGAGAAGTACATGTTGATCCAATGAATTATACAACTCCAAGATCATTCTCCCATTTCCATTTCACTGCAAGTTTTTCGTAATATGGTGAAGCTCCCTGAGCCAACACTTACCTTCAAAGGAGAAGACTGCATAGATTTCCTGAAGAAACATGACAATGACCTGGATCTCTTGCCTGGGTTTTTGGAGAATCCCATGGCTGTTCCAGAAGACATAACCAGGATTCAATTCGACGCTTTTAAAAACCCCTTTCAGGAAATCGCTTGGTTGTTTACCAGGTTGACAAGTCAGGAAAGCACTGCCACCATTTCTCGCATGATTCTTTGTATTTTATAAATTACAGTTAAGAAACATGCTATCTTTGACTGGGGAAAATTTATTTCCATTGAAATCTCATCCCTCATCCCAATTATCACATTTTTTTTTTGTTTTCTAATTTATCCGTGACCTGCGGGATTAGCCCGTGGCTTGAGAAACTGCGACTCAGGGGCATCTAAGCTATCAAAATCACCCAGGGATCACACCCAGCATGATCCACACCAACCCTTAACATGGTTGGATTTTTTGTCCCCGCAGGTTTCAAACTGGTGACTTTAACATCACGGAGTGGCTTAACAACACACTGCGTCATCGACTGTCTTACACCTCGGGGACATCCCAATTATCACATTACAAAAGGGACAAGAAATTATTTATGGATTCCTATTCGGTATTTGCAATAGTGTATTGTTGTCAATTTCCAAAATTGACTATATGTAAGAGGGTGAACTGTGAAATGGATCTAGAACTACCTTCTGGTATCAAGCATTGTGGAGACACAAGACTTCTCTGTATTTTTATGAAGTTTACAATGATTTCGTTTTAGTCTTCAAAGGACTGTTGTTTGGTAAAAATATTGTTGTATTACTGAGAGGGGGGTGAATCGATAATAGAGCAATTTAATCCCTTTTAACCATAAAATGCAAGTGTTATATCAATGTAGCATTATCATCCAATAGTTGTAGAGTAAATAAACAATGAACAAATGAGAAATCATACACATACACAGTACACCAATGTTTTTACGTGGAAACCCAAAGTGGGAGAAAAACACCGAATGATTTTTCTTATATGTCCTTAAGAATTACATTCATTGGAAGCAACAACTTCCTTTATTTTCCAGCTGCAACTGGAAGGAGGCTCCAACCCCCTAGTTTCTCAGGCTATAACCTGAGGGAAGCCCCAACTCCACAATTATCTAGCTACAACCAAAAGGAGGCTACAACCCCCTATGTTCTCTGACTACAACCGGAAGGTGACTACAACCACCTGTCCTTGCCCCGTCTAACTGCTATAACACCCTGTTTCCCCCAACTTGTAAATATAACTGGACTGGCCAAGAACTATGGCAAACTCATGAATATGAATATGTGATGTAAATGGACCTTGAGGAAGAGGTCAATGAATGTGAATAACATTCTGAATTTATTGCAGGATTGCTGATGAGGGGATGTGCAGAAAAAGAGACCACGATGGCGGTGGAAGGCACCTGAAAAGGTGTCGTTAACTTCCACCAAGAATTTAATACCGTATTTGGACTCCACTGGCCTGGAGAACCAAAAGCAGCTCGCTGGCCCTGAAAATTAATGGCTCCCAGACTGGTAGGTGGATGGCTTGATGAGGGATGGGATGGTGAACCGCCCACCCGTAGAGCCGTCAGGCCTGATCAGTGTGAGGAAAATCGTGCCACACGCAACCTCGCAAGAGGATAAGGCATATGGAAAAGATGATTGAAAGGGGGAGACGTGAGGGGAACTCTGGCTGGAGGGTAGAGTGAGTGATAACAGAGAGGAAGGATTGCAACCTTCGCTCTTGGTCACTGGTAGGCAGAGAGACCCAGTCTCAGAGCATCATGGTCTCAGCTCGAGGGTGGCTAGTGGTAAATCCGCTGGGAGTCGCTATGCCTACGGTTGGGTGGAAACAAGCACCCCTCTCAGTAGTTGCACCCGATTTTGAAGTTATTGCTGATAAGTGTTTTGCCTCTGGCATCTGGAAATTTATGTATTCTGATAATTATGCTCATAAGCTATGAAATTGTGAATGTTTTCATTATAAGAAGGTCTGTGTGGTATTTTAATCAATACTAGTAGTTGTATATGCTTATAACAGAAAAATCATGCATGGATTATGATTGATAAATGAATCTAGTTATGCATAGGTTGAACTGAGTCAGATCTCCAGCCCGTTCTCAGGAATTTGTCTTCCCTTATCTGTATCCAGGAATGCCCCGGATTAGACCTCTTCATGGAGACTCCCTCTTTAGGGAGGTTTACTAAGAACCTGGGAAAAGTGCGTGAATGTGAAAGTCTTAACCACCCTATGCGAAGGGGAATGACCCTCTTGAAATCCCGAAGTAGCAGCGTAAGGATAAGTATTGATCAATGGATGAGACCCCGTTGGGGAATCTGCGGTCCTTCATGATCGTTAAATCGAAGGAACGAATGAGGGCGTAATTTGCCTTAACCCCTTTTTCCTCTATCTTCGTGAATAGCGAGGAGATCCGTATCGTAGAACCCCAGACTCCATGAGAACATCTAAACCGTTGACTTGTCCACGTACAAAGAGAAGTGGGAAAAGGGCGCGACATCGGGACCGATCTGAACCGTCAGATCTTAGCTAGGAAACCTGACAGTCGTTAGATCTATAGGGAGATAAACGAGGGATACGTCCTCGTGAATAGGGATCTCGCTACCTAGGAGGTTCGCGAGGTAAGAGCCCAAAGTTTGGATGCTCCAAGTCGCGAGTGGTGAAGCTACGAGAGGATCAGGACCATCCATCCGAGGAGGAAAGGTGGTAGAGATCCAGAGATCTCGTGAACTCGGAGGTTCGCAGGGTAAGGGTCCAAGCATTTGGTGCTCCAAGTCGCGAGACGCGAGGAGTGAGAAAGAAGGGTAGTCATTGTATCTGGGTCGCAGGAGAACCGTCGGTTCTACATGTAAGATAGGGTATCGGGGTTTCGTAGGTTGAAGCCCTTGATCTTGGCAACAGAAGCTGCGAGGTCGTGAAGAACGATATCCTAATGAGATCAGAACCGCCCATTATTTGGGACGCATGTCAGGAAATCCCGAGTAGGTCGAAGGAACCGGGACATCGAAAGTCCCGAAACCCCGAGAGTTAATTGGGATTGCCCATTTGAAAAAGGACGCGTGGCAATGATCAACACCCTTGGGAAAAACCCTGATGGACCGGAGAGATTCTTCCAAAGGATCTCCGAGTCTGTCCTGACCGTTAGATGTGGAAACAAGACCTCCACTTAAGCCAAGATGTGAATATGTTTTAGGATAAGAAGCGAGCAGATCTAGACAGCCAGAGTCCACGCGCCCAGATCTATGACTGAGGTTCCATTCCGGAGCCCCCTTACTGTTCTGCCTTTAGTGGTAGGGGGGGGGTCCAGAATTGGACGCGCAACTCTCTAACGGCTGATATTAAATCGTCAAGATCAACGGTGCTTAGGTGGATTCCAGACCCCCCTTGCCATTCTGTCTTTA
>ML786319.1:572583-585388 GCA_009831015.1 Picea engelmannii | reverse complement strand
GATTTATAAAAGATTTCTCCAAGATTGGTTGTCCAATCACTGCCCTCCAGAAGAAGGGAACAAAATTTTTGTGGACACAACAATGTGAAGAAAGATTTCAAACCTTGAAACATTTACTAACCCATGCACCCGTGTTGAAAATTGCTGACCCAGAAGCTGACTTCCTTGTGTGCACAGATGCCTATAAAGAAGGGCTCGGAGGAGTCCTTATGCAGGAAGGAAAGGTGATCTACTATGAATCCCGAAAATTGAATGAACATGAGGTCAACTATGTGACTGATGATCTAGAATTGGCTGCCATAGTGCATGCCTTAAAAATGTGGAGGCATTACCTCCTGGGAAGGAAATTTGTGCTTATGACAGATCACTATGGATTACGGTATTTGTTTGATCAACCCAAGCTTAATGCTAGACAAGCCAGATGGATGGCCCTCCTTAGCGAATTTGATTTTGAAATAAAACACATCAAAGGGAAAGAGAATAGGGTGGCCGATGCCCTTAGCAGAAGCATGAGAACAATTCACGTGGCAGTGGTGAGTACCTGTGAGACAGATGTCAAGAACAGAGTCAAAGAGGCACAAGAAACAGATCCCTTTGTCCAAAATGTGACCCTGTACCTACAACAAGAACCCGCTAGATCAAAATATGAAGGCTATCAGACGATCGAAGGAGACCTACTCACTTACAGAGATAGACTGTACATCCCCAATTGTGACGACTTGAAGAGGTTCATCATGGATGAATTACACAAAAGACCCTACATTGGTCACCCAGGATACCAGAAAATGATTACTGCCACCCGAAAGCAATTTTATTGGCCGGGATTGAAGAAGGACATAGCCAAATATCTGGCCCAATGCATAGAATGTCAACAGGTTTAAGCAAAACATCGACATCCAGCCGGATTGTTACACCCATTACCCATCCTAGAATGGAAATGGGAAGCCATCTCCATGGATTTCATCACTGGATTACCGATTTCAACCAAACAGAATGATGCCATTATGATAGTGGTGGATAAACTAAGCAAGTCTGCTCATTTCATCCCCATCAAATCGACCTGCAAGGCGATAGATATCGCACAGGTATTAATGAAAGAGGTGTTCCGATTGCACGGTACGCCGAAAGAGATAATATCTGACAGAGACACAAAATTCACTTCCAAATTCTGGAAATCACTGATGACGGGTTTAGAGACCAAATTGTTGTTTAGTATCGCCTATCACCCTCAAACCGATGGACAGACAGAAAGAGTAAATCAGGTTTTAGAAGATATGTTAAGGATGCATGTGATGCATCAACCTAGGAAATGGGAAGACTACCTGCCATTGGTAGAATTTGCCTACAACAACGGCTACCAAGAATCCCTAAAAATGAGTCCCTTCGAGGTCCTCTATGGTAGACAGTGTAATACTCCAGTCAGCTGGAGTAATCCTGTAAATAGGATTTCTATTAGACCTGATATGTTGAAAGAAATGGAACAACAAGTGACTCAGATAAAACAAAATCTAAAGGTCGCTCAGAACCGACAGAAAAGTTATGTTGATCAAAAGAGAATTCCAAGAGAGTTCCAAACAGGAGATCATGTATATCTCAGAATTAAGCCCAGAAGGAGCTCCCTAGAAATGGGAGCTTGTGCCAAATTGGCACCTCGGTATTGTGGAACCTTTGAGGTTCTAGATAGAGTGGGACCTGTAGCCTATTGGCTAGCACTTCCTCCCACAGTAAAAGCACATAATGTTTTCCATGTTTCATTATTGAAGAAATATGTACATGATGCTAATCATATAATTGACTGGTCTGTGATCCAGGTGGAATCGAAGGGAGAATTTCAACCAGAACCGTACTGGACAGAAAGGAAACCCCACTCCGGAACAGAACCATTGCACAGGTCAAGGTGTAGTGGAAACATTTTGGCCCAGATGAGGCTACATGGGAGATGGAAGATATCATGAAACTGGCATATCCAATTTTGTTTACTTTTGTACATGCAATTTATGCTAGTAGATAAGAACATCGAGGACGATGCTCCTTTTTAAGGGGGAGGGAATTGTAACACCCTGTTTCCCCCAACTTGTAAATATAACTGGACTGGCCAAGAACTATGGAAAACTCATGAATATGAATATGTGATGTAAATGGACCTTGAGGAAGAGGTCAATGAATGTGAATAACATTCTGAATTTATTGCAAGATTTCTGATGAGGGGATGTGCAGAAAAAGAGACCACGATGGTGGTGGAAGGCACCTGAAAAGGCGGCGTTAACTTCCACCAAGAATTTAATACCGTATTTGGACTCCACTGGCCCGGAGAACCAAAAGCAGCTCGCTAGCCCTGAAAATTAATGGCTTGCAGACTGGTAGGCGGATGGCTTGATGAGGAATGGGATGGTGAACCGCCCACCCGTAGAGCTGTCAGGCCTGATCAGTGCGAGGAAAATCGTGCCACACGCAACCTCGCGAGAGGATAAGGCGTATGGCAAAGACGATTGAAAGGGGGAGATGCGAGGGGAACTCTGGCTGGAGGGCAGAGTGAGTGATAACAGAGAGGAAGGATTGCAACCTTCACTCCTGGTCACTGGTAGGCGGAGAGACACAGTCTCAGAGCATCGTGGTCTCAGCTCGGGGGTGGCTAGTGGTTAATCCGCTGGGAGTCGCTACGCCTATGGTTGGGTGGAAACGAGTACCCCTCTCAGTAGTTGCACCCGCTTCTGAAGTTATTGCTGATAAGTGTTTTGCATCTGGCATCTGGAAATTTATGTATTCTGATAATTATGCTCATAAGCTATGAAACTGTGAATGTTTTCATTATAAGAAGGTCTGTGTGATATTTTAATCAATACTAGTAGTTGTATATGCTTATAACAGAAAAATCACACATGGCTTATGATTGATAAATGAATCTAGTTATGCATAGGTTGAACCGAGTCAGATCTCCAGCCTGTTCTCGGGAATTTGTCTTCCCTTATCTGTATCCAGGAATGCCCCAGAGTAGACCTCTTCATGGAGACTCCCTCTTTAGGGAGGTTTACTAAGAACCTGGGAAAAGTGTGTGAATGTGCAAGTCTTAACCACCCTGTGCGAAGGGGAATGACCCTCTTGAAATCCCGAAGTAGCAGCGTAAGGATAAGTATTGATCAATGGATGAGACCCCATCGGGGAATCTGCGGTCCTTCACGATCGTTAAATCGAAGGAACGAATGAGGGTGTAATTTGCCTTAACCCCTTTTTCCTCTATCTTCGTGAATAGCGAGGAGATCCGTATCGTAGAACCCCAGACTCCATGAGAACATCTAGACCATTGATTTGTCCATGTCCAAAGAGCAGTGGGAAAAGGGTGCGACATCGGGACCGATTTGAACCGTCAGATCTTAGCTAGGAAACCCGACAGTCGTTAGATATATAGGGAGATAAACGAGGGATAAGTCCTCGTGAATAGGGATCTCGCTACCTAGGAGGTTCGCGAGGTAAGAGCCCAAAGTTTGGATGCTCCAAGTCGCGAGTGGCGAAGCCACGAGAGGATCAGGACCATCCATTCGAGGAGGACAGTTGGCAGAGATCCAGAGATCTCGTGAACTCGGAGGTTCATAGGGTAAGGGTCCAAGCATTTGGTGCTCCAAGTCGCGAGATGCAAGGAGCGAGAAAGAAGGGTAATCATTGTATCTAGGTCACAGGAGAACCGTCGGATCTACACGTAGGATCGGGTATCGGGGTTTCGTAGGTTGAAGCCCTTGATCTTGGCAACAGAAGTTGCGAGGTCGCGAAGCACGATATCCTGACGAGATTAGAACCGCCCATTATTTGGGACGCGTGTCAGGAAATCCCGAGTAGGTCGAAGGAACCGGGACATCGAAAGTCCCGAAACCCTGAGAGTTAATCAGGACTGCCCATTTGAAAAAGGACGCGTGGCAATGATCAACGCCCTTGGGAAAAACCCCGATGGATGGGAGAGATTCTTCCGAAGGATCTTCGAGTCTGTCCTGACCGTTAGATGTGGAAACAAGACCTCCACTTAAGCCAAGACATGAATATGTTTTAGGATAAGCGGCGAGCAGATCTGGATGGCCAGAGTCCACGTGCCCAGATCTACGACTGAGGTTCCATTCCAGAGCCCCCTTACCGTTCTGCCTTTAGCGGTAGGGGGGGGGTCCAGAATTGGACGCGCAACTCTCTAATGGCTGAGATTAAATCCTCAGGATCAACGACGCTCAGGTGGATTATGGACCCCCCTTGCCATTCTATTTTTATTGGGGGGGGGGCGATCTGGAATAGTGTGGTGTGTGAAGTGGGGCCCCTCCTTGTCGTGATGTCCACCGTGTTGTGTTTCCCTCTCGCCATCTGTATTACATCTAACCATGCGACGGGGCTTGTTTCCATTGGCGGATTCTCTACCTCCATTGAGGTTGGTTCCTATTGGCCATTCGCTGACCCCTTAGGGATTCATCCCTATTGGTCGCTTGCTATCCCTGTTAGGGTTCAACGGTTGTAGAATAGGATGCTTGGGTCTTATTGTAGCGCCGAAGCGTGAAATAGAAAGGACGCGTGAAATAGAAAGGAAGCGTGAAATAGAAAGGACGCGACGTTTGAATGGAATAGTGTATATAACCTCAACCATGTGGGAAGGAGAGAGAAGGAGCCAGCTTACGCTGGGCTTCCATGGTTTTTATGGGTTCGAATCCGATAGAGGACCGGAAAAATTTGATTTAGTTAGTGGGTGTGTTACAACTACCCTGACGCAGAAGTAGAATGATTGAACCACTGTCACACTATCACTGCGAGATATAGTGTTGTAAACCTGTACCAATCAACCTGTACCAAACAACCTGTAATCAACATGTACCATAAACAACCTATAATCAACCTGTACCATAAACAAGTGCATCAAACATGCACCAACCTGTACCATAAACCTGAACCAAATGAGTGAATCAACCTGTACCATAAACAAGTGCATAAACCATGCACCAATCTGTACCTCAACTTGTACCATCAACAAGTGCATCAACCATGCACCAAATATGTACCAATCATGCATCAAATAAAAATAAACTATGATTCATCAAGATGTACCAACATCATCAACTATACACCTCATGTATGTGCCAACTCATCAACTACTTGTCTCAACCATGTACCCAACATGTACCTCAACCAAAAAACATCATCAATTTCATCATTCAAATCTGATTTGTAACTCTGTAATAGACTTGGTGTATATGATCACATACCTGCAAACCTTCCTCAACTTTAACAACAAGAGACTATCATTTTCATGAAACTTTACTTTAGTCTCACATGACTAATTTTGGATTAGTCAACAACCCTAACTTGAAATAATCATAACTATGTGCATGTAATGAATAAATATATGAAAATAGTACACAATGTTCTTCAATGTCATTTATGCAATTCCTCCAGGTTTCACTACTTGGAACCTCTCAGAAAAGGAGTTATAGCAAAAATGACATACCTTGTTGAATTTTGGTTTATTCTAGAGAGTGAACTTGTAGAGCGTGCCCCACACAGAATATTTGTTGTGTGGATTTGAGAATGGTGAAAAAAATACTATAGACTGTACTCTAACCAATACATTTGGTATTACTTAATTTGGATCTGTTATGAAAAATTTATGACGTTTTTACCTGAAACACCTGTTTTAGACTAGTTTCAGGACTAGCCACAAACTCTATTTTCCATGGAGTGTAACTCCAAAAATACAACGACCCACAAGTTGAAATGTTTATCACAGCCACTTGGATATGTTTCCTCAACGACCTCCCGATTTCACAGTCTAAATCATTCTATAAAAAACATTATTGCGAAAATGGTGAGATGACCTGTAAATAACATACCTTAGAAAGCATCATCAAAAGAATTTATCCTCCCTTGAATTTCAACCTTCTTTACTTCACCTTCCCTATGAAATTATCCTTAGATATCCTTTGGTTACCTCAGTCATTTGTAGATATTCAATATGCTCAAGTTTGATTAAAATGAAAGACCCTTGCCTCTTATTTATACTTTTATGTAGCTTCCTCAAGGGGTTACCTTCTAACCATCTTAAACCACTTTCCTTATTTTAGGGCGAACCCACTTCTAACCACTTTTCCACTTAGTAATTTCTCCATTAACTTTATTATTTAAATAATTTCTTTTGTATCCACTTTGAATTATATTACACTCATCACTTCACTTTATTATTTACCTTCTAAAATCTCTTAAACCACTTTCCTTATTTTAGGGCTAACCCACTTCTAACCACTTGTTCACTTAGTAATTTATCCGTTAACTTTATTATTTAAATAATTTCTTTTGTATCCACTTTGAATTATAGTACACTCATCACTTCACTTTTTTATTTAAATAATTTCTTCTTTGCAACCGCTTTGACTACTTTGACCTTTTGGGGCTTCTGGATGACTCATGAGGGTTCTCCAACTTCACATGGCCATAACTCTCTAACCATGAGGAGTTATGTGACGTTCCACATACCACCGGAAGTGGAATGACATATACTATCTATATAGAATAGTCTTACCTTCAAATATATTAAAACTCATACCATTTTACATCCAACAAACTTGGGTCCATTACCCAAACCTTTGTGCTACCATAATTCGCTATAAGACTTTATTCAAGGGTTGAAATCAATGATAACCAACCTAAATAATCAACAATATCCCCCTTTGGCATTAATGACAACATTATGATAAAATACTAAATTCATATCACTCATGCTCCCCCTGTGACCATCGCTCCCCCTGGAGCCATGCCTCTGTGCTCTTTCTCCAAGCATTTACCTTTGCATTTGTTAAATCACTCCCCCTTTTTCATCAATGGGAAAGGTATCTTTCCATCCGAGGCTGCTCCCCCTAACTGAAGTCTTCCTGAAATTGATCTCCCAACCTGAACTATCCTCTTTATGGTGTTTCCTCGTGTAAATCTAAGACATATAATATAAGCATTCAAAAGCATTCATTTTTGAGTAGAAATTACTCCGAGTCTCTGGCAAAGATACTCAAAGGCTTCCCATGGAAGCAGTTTTGTAAAGATGTCTACCACTTGTTCTTTTGTGCCCACATATTAAAATCTGATGTTCTTCTCTGCAACTTGTTCCTGTAGAAAGTGATACTTGATTGGAATGTTCTTCGTCTTGGAGTGCATCACTGGGTTTTTTGAGATATTGATGGTGCTTGTATTATTACAATAGATTGGAATGGGCTCATCATACTCAACCTATGTATCTTTCAGAGTTTGTTTCATCCATAGAACCTATGTACAACATGATGCTGCTCCAATATACTCTGCTTCGACTGTAGATAAAGATACTGATGATTGTTTCTTTCTTAGCCAAGATACTAAACACTCACCCAAGTAGAACACTGCTCCACTGGTGCTTCATTAGTCA
The DNA here is from genome assembly GCA_009831015.1 of Picea engelmannii. Taxonomy (NCBI): domain Eukaryota; kingdom Viridiplantae; phylum Streptophyta; class Pinopsida; order Pinales; family Pinaceae; genus Picea; species Picea engelmannii. Next base: position 577,980 of record ML786319.1, on the reverse strand, counting down.
TCAATGCAACTTGCCCAATTTGCATCTGTGTAGGAAATAAGTGATAGATCCTTTCCTTTTGGATACCATAATCCAAACTCTTATGTTACTTTGAGATATCTGAAAATACTTTTCACTGCTAAGACATGTGATTCCTTTGGTGCTTCTTGAAATCGTGCCACCTGTCCAACTTCCTGCATTACATCTGATCTGGATGCTGTCACATATATTAAGCTACAAATCATTGACATATATTTCCTCTGGTATGTAGAATTTGAATCATCATCTTTGCTCAACTTGCAACTAGTTTGCATAGGAGTGGTAATTGGTTTGCAATCTTCCATTCCGAACTTATTTAACATTTATATGATATACTTAGTTTGAGAAATAAAAATTCCTTGGTTTCTTTGACATATCTAAAGACCCAGAAAGAAGGATAGTTCTCAGAGTAATGACATTTCAAATTCATTCTGCATATCCTTTGCAAATCTTTGGCTTAACCTATCATCATTACTTCAAAAAATAATATCATCAACATAAAATTCAATTAGTAAAATACCATCTTGAGTTACCTTGATGTTGAGGTTGTTGTTTGCACTTCCTTTTATGAACCCTTCTTGCTGTAAATATTTATCCAATCTAGAGTACCATGTTCTAGGAGCCTATTTTAGACCATACAAGGCCTTCTTCAATTTGCACACGTAATCTGCATTCTTTGACAACTAAAATCCTTCTTGTTGTTCGATGTAGAATTATTCTTCAAGTTCCCCATTCAGAAAAGATGATTTCACGTCCATATGATACACTTTAATATTCTTGGAGCATGCATAAGCTAAAAGAATTTGGATTGCTTCCATTCGGATTGTTGGGTCGCCAAAGTACCATCTTTTTACCAACCTTTCACTTCACTTTCACTTCACTTTTAACCATATTCCGCTTTCCCATACCCTTACATTAAACCATTTTCATGATTACATGGGTTTTAGACATATTATTTTCCAATGAATCTATTTTAGTGTTTTTGAGTGAATTTATGATTAAATATTGGAAAAATGACATGTTTACACTTATATATGAAAGTGGGATGCATTTCATGATGTTTACAGGTGTATTTGAAGACTCCAACCAAGTCAAACTTGACCATCAAGCCTCAAATTCGAATTTCCTCTTTAACCCCTTGAAGATTTGATGAAGATTTGGAGATCTACTCAAGTATCTTGGATGAAGATTAATCATGAAAGAAATATTTGTGAGAGGATTTGTAAAGATATCACTTGATATGTGTGAGCACGGTTGTAACAAAATGAGACATTTGTGGATCTAGGAGATATTTGTGGATCTAAGTTATCTTAAATTTTTGTATAAATAGGAGTGCCTCTTCCATTTCAAAGGAGAGGACTCTTGGAGCATTGTATCCAACTTATGATGGAATAAGAATCAAGCTTTCTTTTCACATCACTTTCCATTCTCTAGTTTAGATTTAGAATGCTTTAGTTTATGTGTTACTTTGTTCTTAGGAGAATTGAGCTCACTCCAAATAGATCATAGTAGCATTTTATTCTTGTTCTAATGCTTTGAATAGGTTTATATGCTTTATTGTTTTTATTAGAATTATTTTGATGATCTTGATTGTTGGTAGGTTATTTGAAACATTCCGAGAAGACCTTCTAAAAGGGAGCTAGTGTTTTCATGCCTACAACAACTAATCCTTTTTAAGTGTATTTATTTTCAATGCATGAGTGTTTACTTTATGATCTTGATTGTTGATAGGTTATTTGAAACATTCTGAGAAGACCTCCTGAAAGGGAGCTAGTGTTTTCTTTCCTACAACAACTAAGTCTTATTAAGTGGAATGAAAGAGTTAGGATTTGATTGAAATTTCTTAGATTAGAGTTAGATGCCTACTCCTACATATATTTTGCTGGAATCATCACAAGCTTACGAGCATTACTAGTTGATAATTAAATGAAAGCAATTTAAGCAATTGAATTGCCCCAACAACCATCTTGAGTTACCTTGATGTAGAGGTTGTTGTCTGCACTTCCTTTTATGAACCCTTCCTGCTGTAAATATTTATCCAGTCTAGAGTACCATGTTCTAGGAGCCTATTTTAGACCATACAAGGCCTTCTTCAATTTGCACACGTAATCTGTGTTCTTTGACAACTAAAATCTTCTCGTTGTTCGATGTAGAATTATTCTTCAAGTTCCCCATTCAGAAAAAATGATTTCACGTCCATATGATACACTTTAATATTCTTGGAGCATGCATAAGCTAAAAGCATTCGGATTGCTTCCATTCTGGCAACTGGGGAAACTGTCTCTTCAAAGTCGATTCCTTCAATGTGTGCATATCCTTTACATACCAATCTAGCTTTGTTCATTGTAACATGTCCATCTTCATTCAATTTATTTAAGAAAACCCACTTTGTACCAATCACATTCTTATTCTTTGGTCTTGGAACCAATTCCCAAGTGTCATTATTCTCTATTTGATCCAATTCTTCATCCATGGCCTTATTCTAGAATTCATCCTTGCTCGCCTCTTCAAAATTGTTTGGTTCAATCATAGATAAGAGTGTTAGGTGCATTTGTTGTAGTGAAAGGATTCATCTTCTAGTCTCAACTCCTGCATCCTTGTTTCCGATAATCTGATCTGAAGGATAATTCTTTTGTACTCGTTTGCTAGGTGTCTTTGGAGGCACTTGATGAACTTGCTCTTCTACTTCTGTCTGATCTTCTTCATCTTCCTCTTCTACTTCTTCTTCATCTTTTTCTTCTTATTCATAAAGTTGTTCCACTGATTTATTTTCTTCTTCCTTTGATTCTCGTCCACATGTTTCATCAACTGTTACATTGATGCTTTCCACAAATTTGTTCAATCTTAGATTGTAACACTTGTATGCTTTCCTTGTACTTGAGTAAGCAACAAGTATTCCTTTGTCCACACGAGAGTCAAACTTTCCCATTCTTCCATCTTCTCTTTTGATGTAGCATTTACTTCCAAATATTATGAAGTGCTTCACATTTGCTGGTCTTCCTTTCCATAGCTCGTAGGGAGTTTTGTCATTGTTGTTTCTGAGAATTACTTTGTTTTGAATGCGAACTACTGTATGCACTGCATGTGTCCAAAATATATCTGTCAATTTTTAATCCATTAGCATTGTTTGAGCCATTTCCTATGTAATTAACATCCATAATGTTCTTTTGTCTCTGAACCACTCTCTGAACCAATCTATGAATCCATGCTCTCGTCCACTGTCATATATATGTCCAAACCTGCTAAGTTTTCTTACAAATCCATCTCTGTCCATATTATCCAAGACTCTACTGCACAACTGTCCCTAATGCTGACCCATTTATTACTATACTATCATGAAGTCTTCACTACTACAACTATCAAACTGCACTTTTGCTAACTGACTGCTCTAGATATGTCTACTCAAACTCTGCAATCTTCTCGAAGGATGGTTCTTTGGTCTATCATAGTTATTGCATAGACTCCCCATGTCTAATATTCATGTTACCTGGGAGTCTCTAAGTCAGATGTCTCAAAATAATTCCTTCTCTAATGTGTATTCATCATCATATTCATTGGTAGATTCATCATCTCTCTAAGCTCTGACTTATTTCTTTCTGTCTGTGGATTCATCATTCACTATTCTGTCTGTGGATTCATCTTTCACTACAATACCTGAAAGTACAATATCTTGAACATGTTCCTTATTTACCTGTCCTTATTTTCTTTCAGTTATTTTCCAAAGATTTATGTATCTGGCATCTTTCTTTTTCTCTGTAGAATTTTATTCATCTCGTTTTATTGCCAAACTTGTGATCTCTGGGACCTGGTATTTGTTCACTTGTTCTTCGTGTTTTATTATCCATACTTTCTTATATCTGATATCATTTTTCTATTTCATGGAAGTATTGATCATGCTTATACAGTCACTAGCTATGTGTCCATAGTTATGAAATTTGTAACATTCAATGTTACATGGGGCCACATAGGCATTTCTTGCTTGAACATTTTTATAATCCTTGCAATATGCAACCTTATGTCCAAAATTAGTACAATAAAAACAATGACCATAAAAGAAATTTGCGTACCTAGGAGTGAATGATCTTTGTGGTGTAGTCCTTCTGAATTTCTGCCTTGACTGATCATGATCATGATTGAATCTTCTTTGTGGCTTGAACATGGACGATCTTCTTGAAGATGTATCTTTAATAGTTTTCTTATATTATGGTTGACCGTGATTCCTTCCGTTGAGTAATTCTGCATAACTCTCTCTATTTTCTTCATTCTTCTTTTCTAGCAACCTAGAGTGCTTATCTTCATTCTCTATAACTAATGTGGATGTTTCTGTCTCTTCAACGTTCTTGTTGAGCTTGACAATTTTACTTCTCAATGTGACAACTTCTTCTTCAAGCTTCTCAACCTCTTCTTCTTTCTTCATTATCTGAGACTTCATGACTTATTCTGTTCTTTTCGCTTCTTCAAGATGGATTTTTAATGTGATTATTTATTCTTCAAGTCCTTTCTCTTCTTGACCAAATTCTTCCTCAAGCTGGTTTAGATCATTAGTTCTTTCCTTAAGATGATATGTCAGTATATTTTCTCTCATTTCTTCTTCTTCCTTCTGTGCTGCTACGTTGGATTCCAAATACTACTTTTGATCTTTAAGATTTTCTTCAATCTTTCTGGCTTCTTCTAGACGAGTTCTTAAGTTCTTGATGACCTATTGGGCTTCTTAAAAAATGTGAGTACTTTCCTTTTGTTTGATCAATTATTTCTTGAGTGACTTGTTTTCTTCTCTTTCTTTTCTTAGTTCATCTAAAGCACTAATCAATTCTTCTTCATAATTGTCTTCTTTTTCAATTAGTATTTTTGTCTCATTTCCTTCATGGAATTCTATTTCAAGATGTCTGCATTTTTCATAATTAAAGAAAAACATCATACCTCTGTTGATTATGTACTCTTCATCTTCTGAATCTGTTTGACATGGTGAACATATTTCTTCTTGATCTGTACCTGCATCTTCTTTGTTATTTTCTGAATCTGCGATGGGTGAATAATATATATCATGTAAATTATCCCAAAGTCCTTTGGCTGATGAACATTTACCAACCTTTTCTCTTACCAGATTAGGTAATCCTTCCTAGATGAAATCCATTGCTATTTTGTTATTCTTCTTCAATTCCTTCTTGGATGCAGTGTTTGACCTTTTTGAACTATCATATCCTGTAACGACTGATAGCCAAATATAATACCCCTGTGCCTGTAAAAATACTTTCGTCCTTCCACTCCATAGCTCATACTTTAAACCATTAAACAGTGGTACTCCATTCGCAGAATAACCCATGATATCCTTCCAGTGGCTAAACTGTTTCGTGAAGGAACCTACTCTGAAACCAATTG
>ML786319.1:542593-572532 GCA_009831015.1 Picea engelmannii | reverse complement strand
GGGGTGAATCGGTAATAGAGAAATTTAATCCTTTTTAACCATAAATTTAATCCTTTTTAACCTGCACCAAACAAGTGCATCAACCTGTACCAAACAACCTGTAATCAACCTGTACCATAAACAAGTGCATCAACCATGCACCAACCTGTACCTCAACCTGTACCATCAATGAGTGCATCAACCATGCACCAAATATGTACCAATCATGCATCAAATACACATAAACTATGACTCGTCAATATGTACCAACATCATCAACTATACACCTCATGTATGTGCCAACTCATCAACTACTTGTCTCAACCATGTACCCAACATGTACCTCAACCAAAAGACCTCATCAATTTCATCATCCAAATATGATTTGTAACTCTGTAATAGAATTGGTGTATATGACCACATACCTGCAAACCTTCCTCAACTTTAAGAACAAGAGACTATTATTTTCATGAAACTTTACTTTAGTCTCACATGAATAATTTTGGATTAGTCAACAACCCTAACTTGAAATAATCATAACTATGTATCCATAATGAATAAATATCTGAAAATAGTACACAATGTTCTTCAGTGTATTTTATGCAATTCCTCCAGGTTTCACTACTTGGAACCTCTTAGAAAATGAGTTATAGAAAAAATGGCATACCTTGTTGAATTCTAGATTATTCTAGAGAGAGAAATTATAAAGCGTTCCTCGCCAGGAATATGTGTTGTATGGATGTGAAAATGGTACAAAAAATACTACATATTTTACTCTAAACAATAAATTTTGTCTTACCGAATTTGGATCTGTTATGAAGAAGTTATGACGTTTTTACCTGAAACACTTGTTTTAGACTAGTTTCAGGACTAGCCACAAACCCTATTATCCATGGAGTGTAACTCCAAAAATACAACAACCCACAAGATGAAATGTTTATCATAGATACTTGGATATGTTTCCTCAATGACCTCCAGATTTTGCGCTCCGAATCATTCTAGAAAACAAGTTATTGCGAAACTGGTGAAATGACCTGTAAATAACATACCTTAGAAAACATCATCAAAAGAATTTATCCTCCCTTGAATTTCGTCCTTCTTTACTTCACCTTCCCTCTAAAATTATCCTTAGATATCCTTTGGTTACCTCAGTCACTTGTAGATATTCAATATGCTCAAGTGTGATTAAAATGAGAGACCCTTGCCTCTTATTTATACTTTTATGTAGCTTCCTCAAGGGGTTACCTTCTAAGCATCTTAAACCACTTTCTTTATTTTAGGGCTAACCCACTTATAACCACTTGTCCACTTAGTAATTTCTCCATTAACTTTATTATTTAAATAATTACTTTTGTATCCACTTTGACTTATAGTACACTCATCACTTCACTTTATTATTTACCTTCTAAAATCTCTTAAACCACTTTCCTTATTTTAGGGCTAACCCACTTCTAACCACTTGTCCACTTAGTAATTTCTCTATTAACTTTATTATTTAAATAATTTCTTTTGTATCCACTTTGACTTATAGTACACTCATCACTTCACTTTATTATTTAAATAATTTCTTCTTTGCAACCACTTTGACTACTTTGACCTTTTGGGGCTTCTAGATGATTCATGAGGGTTCTCCAACTTCACATGGCCATAACTCTCTAACCGTGAGGAGTTATGTGACGTTCCACATACCCTCGGAAATGACATGACATGTAATATCTATCTAGAATAGTCTTAACTTCAAGTATATTAAAACTCATACCATTTTACATCAAACAAACTTGGGTCCATTACCCAAACCTTTGTGCTACCATAATTCACTACCGGACTTTCTTCAAGGGTTGACATCAATGGCAACCAACACAAATAATCAAAAAATTCCCCCAAGATATATGACCAGGCTAATAAATTCTTGGATAAAAAGGGGATGATAGAACATATGAAAAATCACAGTGTCATCAGGATCTTTTGTTCCAAATAAAATCCCTATTTTCTTCCATACCATGTATATGCTAAATTTTTTATTATGGAAGTGGCAAGGCAATACAATTTATGGCTGCACTTTTTCCACAAAAAAAAGGAGAAAGTCATCCCCTTGCTGTGGAAAATTAGAGACTTCATATTTAGGAACATAAATAAAATTGATGAGTTTGCGAATAACTTCAACAATGTAAGTTTGAAGTATGCTGAAAAGATAAAGGGGTTTGACCCTAACAAAATTTTTGTGGAACATATGCTATCAGTAGGATTCGACAACTCGTTCATTCATACTATTTTGAATGAAGAAGAAGATAACAACCAAGGCGCTCCTATACAAAATGATGGTGACTTGGAAACAATACTTAGTACTAACGAGTTTTACAAGCAAAAAGGAAAGGGTCCCAGTGAAAAGAGCGCCTAGTCTCCAGTTGTTACTCCTAAAACTACCACATCCCAGAGCAATGCTCCAACGGCTCACCCAACTAGGAAAATTACCAACAATAGTTCAAGAGGCAGAGGAGAGAAGAATCCCTCCCCTGGAAAAATCGAGAGCTCATATAAACTCCCTTTGAGAAAAAAGAGGAAAAATGTAGTGCAAGAGGAAGAAGACAATCTCATAGAAAATGACATCAATAGATTCTATCTTGAAGACATGGAGCTCAAAGCAGATATTGAGAAAATGTTTCCCACAATTGATTAGCCGAGAAATTTGGCCCAACAAAATTCATCATTAGATATAGTTGCGAATGAGACCTTCAGTGAAGAAGAGCCATTTTCTTTCCAAAGCATTGTTTTTGACAAGGAATCTAAAAAAATGATTATAGAAAAGGGTGATCAGAAAAATAAGAAGGAAAAATATCGCTCAAAGGTTGACCTAAGAGATATGATGCCATCCCAAATATCTAAAATTTACAAAGAAAATGGGGATGTTCTTGATGATTCTATTGGTGGTCTGAAAGCATAAAACATTAAGTTAAAAGAAAGGATCAAAGAGTTGGAAGACGCTTTAATGCCTCTTCCACTTCTTTCCAGTCCTTTGTCAATAGTCAAACCTACCACACCTGCTGTTAAGTTGAAATTATCTTCAATCCTACTCACATCAGTCAGGAGTTATGCAGAAAGAAATATTAAGAAGAGAATGTCATTAATAAGAAAGTCATGGGAGGTTTCGAAAAATATTGTTTCTTTTGGCTCGAGGGCACATGCCTTCCATGAATATTTGGAAGCTGATGTGAAGAACGAATAAGGTTTCTACATTGATGTTGTATTACCATTTTGAATCAAAGTCTCTAACATGACGAAATTGAGAAGAAGACATGATGATTTGCCTTCCCCAAGTTGAATAAAACAACTAAATGTTTGTTGGAAGGAAAAGATTAAAAATTTGAATAATATTGTCCAAGCATGCAACGAATCTATATTGAAAAGAGAAGAAATATTCAAGAGACTCACAGAGATAGACCTAGCAGGAAGCACCAACGAAGTACGAGACCCTAAATTAATTCTCAACTCAATGTTCCTAACAAAGCAACAGTTTGAATAACAAGTTGAGATATTTAAAGGGTTATTCATTGAAATTTTTTATGGCATACTTGAATATAATGGAGATGAAATAAACAATTGGCTAGTTGATTATTTTGTGAAAAATCAAGACATCGAGGAAGCAATACATGGTATTTCTCTTGATTTAATAGACTTGGAAGGTGAGTTATTCAACATTAAAATATGACGTGAGATAGATAAATGTTACACCAATGAAAAACTATATTGAAGAATGGTTCAAAAAAGAAATTGAAAAATTAACCAACGAAGGGCAAGAAACAGTTGAGATGGTTCCAGTAACCGTCGAAGAAGACAATAAAAGGACAACAACAAGAAAGTGAAGACACGAGAGACCATCATAGTAAGTTTATGCTGATCACATCTTTCTTTCTTTATCAGTTTTTTCATCCAGTTACTCTGCTTCTTTGACTAGAAAGGTTTAACTGAAGTTTGATAACTTCTCCTTGTCTTCTTTCCAGGTATTGTTGTTCTATTATTGCCCACCATCCCCCTTCTACAATATTGCTTCTTGTTTATATTTTCTTTATGGTCCATGGGAGCCCCAATCCTAGTCCTAAGGACAAACACATTTAAATTTCAAGGCTTTGTAACAGACTATATATTTTTTCAGAAATTTCAAGAGAGCTATTTCGGGATCAATATTGACTGTGCTTTGTAACTCTAAGTTTTGAGTATAAAGTATTTGAGATTGATCTATCATTATCTTTATTTGAGCTTCCCATGTGTCCACTCTGTTAAAGTTCTCTTATGCATGTAGACCATATTCTTTTTATTTTATGTGATAAAAAATCTTTAGTTTAACTATGATGGATGTGAGGAAATTTTGACTATCTTTTTCAAATGTATGAAGTGTGCGGTTCCTGGTCATTTCTCAGGAACTTTCTTTAAAAATAAAACAAAACATTTTCTTTATCATTTTTTTTTCTTGCAATATTTAGGTTTCTTTGATTACCACAACAGATTTCTCCAAAGTCCCATATTTTGAAAAATCTAAAGTCCCAAGAAAATCTTAAGGTAAAGAGGAGTACCACCTCTATAAATATGCAGGGGGATTTGTATCATTGTGAGGTTGTCATTTCGGTCCTAACGGATTCAAGTGTCAACAAGATGAAAAAAAGGATAGGGGATAAGTAACAACCTTGTTTGACTCCTATATTAAAATTAATTTCTTCTGACCATCGCTCAATGTGCCTAAAATTTGCAATAACTTTCTCATATAGCCTTACTGTAGCAACTCTTAAATCAAAAGGGACTTTAATCTCTTCTAACCTATTCCATAGGTTAGTCATGGACACAATGTCAAAAGATTTTCTAAAATCAAAGAAACAAAAAAGGAGATCAATTTTATCATTACGACACTCTTATGCAATGATACTAAATGTAACAAGGTGGTCCACAGTGGAATGGTATCCTCTAAACTCAACCTAGACTCTAACACTTTTTCCATGGTTTTCTAGCCATGTGCCGATATTCTTCTCCAAAATAATTCCATACATCTTAGCTAAAATTAGGCTAATCATAAAGGTTCTATAATTAGAGGGATTTATTTTATCCCTACTTTTAAAAATAGGTACAATGAGCTTTGAGTCCAAGGTTTTGGGAAGCTTTTTTGGACAACTAAATTGAAGAGCTTATGTATGTGAGGGATGAGGATAGGTCCTCCAATTTTTAATTTTTCAACTTGGTAACATTCTATGTCCTTAGATTTTCCTTTTGAGCACCACTTAACCGAAACTTAATGTCTTCTATAGAAAACACTTCATCCTCTATAGAGTTGTCTTGCATGTTGTCCATGACGTTAGGGGATTCATATAGATTTTTAAGGTAGAAATTCCAGTCCTTGAAGGGAATCTTATTATTTTCTTTAGTTTTATGAGTTAGAATCTGCTTGCAAAATTTCTTAGGATTTATCATAAATAGGTGCAAGAGATTCTCTTGCTTTCTATGTATCTAGTTTTTTTTTTTTTTTTAATTAAGGTTTTGTATCTATTTATCTTATCATATTTTAAAGATGCATTGGAAGAATTCCTAATGGATTTTCTAGAAATTTTACATTCATTATCGTACCAAGGGTTAGTTGTACTATTTTTCTTTTTATGTAACACCTCAATAGAGAAATTCTTAATTGAAGTAGAGAGGGTTGATGTAAAATTATGATAGTCACCTTCAATATAGTTCTAATATGATATGAGTTTTAAAGAATTTCTTAAGTCTTTTAAGAAGAGATTGACTTTTTGTTTGTGCCTTTGGCTATTAGAGTGCTCCTCTATAGATATTTTGTGCATGACAAAGTTAAGAGTTAGGGTTAGAGGTCTATGATCAGAGTCAGGTTCATGGTCATATAAAAGATCAAAGTTTACTATTTGGTTGTATATGGGATATCTGATATTACATAATCAACAACACTGCTAATCTGCCCATGGATACAAGTCATCTTGTTAGAAGTTGGCCACTTCTTTAGACCATTGCAAATTATTATATCTTGAGAACTATAGAGATTTATTAACTCAGTACCAAACAAATTCTCAATCAGGTCTTCATAGTTTCTTTTGTAATTGTTAGCTAAGATAAGGTCCTTATCTAGCTAAAGAGGATTAGGGTTGGAGTCATTTCTTAAAATAATAGCTTGATTGGTTTCATTTCTAGCATTAAAGTCTCCTAACAAAAGGTTACTACCTTCATTTTTCATATTGTAGATAACTTGCTCTAAGCTTTTGTAGGGACAATTCTTATCTATATTGTTTTTTGTATAAAAAATAGAGTTAATAGGTGTGGAATAACATATTGCTATATAAATCCTCTTAACAAACATCTCCATCCATACATACTGATTGAGAGAATCTTTCTTATGAAGCTAGATCGTTTTTATGTAACATGCTATGCCTCCAATCCCTCTACCAGAGGATTTGTGCAAAACAAATCCTTATAAAATATTATCATATAAAAAATAAAAAATATATTATTATAATGAAAATATAAATATGTGGAAAATAATCAAAAATATATTTTTCCATATTATATAAATTTTAATTACTAAGTTTCATTGAATGAAATAAAATTACACTCAATATACAATATAACTACCACTATACAATTATTTTAAATAATAAAAAAATTATATTAAAAAATTAGATTTCTTTAGACACTTAGAAATCTGAAATTAACACTTTTTTTTCCAGATGAGAAATTAACTCCCTGGGAACCCAACCCGATAATTCCCCACATAGTGGATGATATGAGAGTGGAAAGCAGCAGCCCCAGGGACTCATAGCTAGGCTCGAACCCGTGACCTCTCCTCGAATCGGGAGAGTGTGCACACGTCTTGCCAACTGAGCTATCCCATGGGACTATCTGAAATTAACACTTGATGAAAATGCAATTATAATTTGTTTGTATACTTGTGAAACATCAATATTCTTATCCACCATCATAAACCATCCCTTTTTCACATAGTCCGAGTAACTATAGCTTGCATAGCCCAAGTCACTATATGGCCTCGGGTGACAAGATACATAGATGTTGTTCTAGCCTTTCTCATCTCTAAAAATATTACTCTCTTCCATCCACATCAACACATGTAGCTTTACTCCACCTCCCTCTATGCATCCAGTATGGAATTCGTAATCCTCTATTGACCCACCATCATTACTCGCTTCAAATATTACACGAAAGGAGTTGGGCCCATCACTACCATCATTACTACCCATGAGAAATCACATCAATATAACACCGTACGATTGGAAATCTTATATATTCATATGAAACTCAAACAAAGTTTCATGATAGCTATGTCGAGTTGCATGAAAGACAACATCCACTACTTTTAGGGTAAACTTCCCCGTAATTGATTGCAATTTTCGCATGAGCTGCAAAAATTTCATAAATCCATTTCAATTGATAAAATTTAAATTCGACTATTATTTTTGAAAATATTATATCCATTCTCTCTTAAAATTAAAATCCTTAGGCTAAACGTTCTACGAAATGACAATTTTTTTGGGGGATATTTGTCCAAAATCCGGTGAGAAATTGTTAGATTTGTAGATTTGATTGATTATTTCTGTATAATCCGAGTGCCCCAAGGGATTTTCAACATGATTAATCCATTTCTTCATTCATAAATGGATTTTGAACAACAACAAATAGTGATTCATGTAAATTTATATCGCCAGATTCCGATGAAAAAAGCCATTTCATAGAACAACTAGACAATGCCAAATTAAACACCCACCATCTCATCAAATGTTGTGTCCCAATAATTGATATTGATCTTTGACTTTGACTTTCCAGTAAATAAGGCAATGGACTACTTTTCACCAGATGTGGATGTTTGCGCATATTTCTTAAATCCATTTGAGCACAAGTTTAAAGTGTAGTTTAATTGTTCTATGTTTTGACTATTTTGGGGATATTTTCTGTTTAATTTTGTCCTAAATCCGGCCATAAATTGTTGGATATGAAGATTTGAGTGGTTAATTCTGTATAATACTAGTGCCATAGGGGTTTTTCAGCATGCACCATAACTTAGAAGAGTTAGACAATGCCCAAGTTTAATTTAGTGTTGTTAAACTCACCACAATTACAGTTACAGTTACAGTTACACTAAATTAAAAAATAAGATTACACACCCGCCGATGCACCTCACAGATCAACTAGAGCAAGATTAGATAGTCCTGGGTTTCTTAATTAGCACATAAAATATACAAATAGTTTTTGTGAAGGATACCAACAAAAAAAATGCAAATGTCATTCCAGATAACATCAATGTTTGTTGGATGGTGAAAAGGTGTTTACCCCTTCGGTGACTAGGGTTTTCTCAGCGTAGTAGGGTTTCTGTGCACTGTATGCGCTGCCTATAGTGGTGTCATCCCTCCCCTTTACAACAAACACGACTGCACTGAACCTACTTTTCCATTAGAATTTTTGGTACCAAGTCTGTGTGTCACAACAATTACAAACATGACAGAGTGAGGCACAATACAAGAAAGGTTAAGTATACTAATGAACATGGAAGAAGATAGGATTATAGTAGGATTTCACCAAGAAGTACAGAAAGCAAGGAACAAATATTGGCATGACCGACATATCAAGAGAAAAAATTTCAAGGAAGGAGACATAGTCCTACTGTATGACAACAAGTTTTTTCAACATCCAGGAAAGTTCAGAATGCATTGGTTGGGACCATATGAGGTTAAGAATGTCACAGATGGAGGAGCTGTACAATTGAAGGATTTGGAAGGGACAGAATTAAGGGGCATGATCAATGGGATTCAACTGAAGCTATACAAGGACAGTCGACCACCTGCAACTTGAAAGTTATCGCGTAGTAAGAAATAATAATAATAAAAAAAATCTGCGCGCACAGGTGAGCAAATTAGTGCGACAAAAAATAGAAGAGTTCATGCACACATGCCATTGAGTCAGTTCGACGAAATAAGAATACTGCGGTAGAAGCAGAGGGTATCGAAGCCAAGGACTCCACGCGCTAAAAAATCCCAGCACACCAGAAAAAGGACCAACAGTTGGCAAACACGACAATTCGGAAAATGACACCTATGGAATTCAGGTGCCAACTGGTAGTGGTGGGAGAAATTGTGAAAAACATATGGCAATCCATACACAGAGGTAAATAACTTGGTGCGACGGAAAGGGAAAAGTCCGAAAACATGACGCACAAGACCATAGTTAACAAGTACAACGGTACCATGCGTAGGACACACTACAAAAAGTGAAAAAGGGACAATTGTCAGTGTGGAACAGTTGTCACTTCGCCGTCCCACTATAAAGTCGAAAAAAGGGGGGAAAGAAACTTATTCTATCAATTTCTAAGGAGAAGAACACAGATCCAAGTGAAAGAGTGATAGAGCAAGATTTCGAGTGAGCAACCATCGATTTAGAATATTTACAGCCTAGACCTCATCGCAATGTCACCACCACGAGTTGGAGACTCGGGCAGGGCTGACAGGAACATGAGAATTACTACTCGCGTGACAGACACAAGGGAGTAAGAAGTACCTGTAGTGGTGGATGTGGATGAACTCCACACTAGATTACGAAGAAAACCAAGTGACGGTAGAGGAGGAACAAAACCCAGTGCAAGAGGCCGGGCAGCTAGAGGAGGACACAGAGAGAACTGAGTCTGACACCTCGAGGGGACCAGGTCCATGACAGGCTAAGCAGGTCATAGGTTCAGTTCCACAGAGCCACAAACCAGAGGTGGGGGCCTCATCCCCACAATTCAAATGGAAGGTTCACACTGAAAGAAGTGTGCACAGAGGGTCACAACCACAAGTTGAAGGGACCTTGGTTCTATCAAATATTCCAAGCGGGGTGCACATCGATGATGACATGGTCGACAGAGTGACTGCTATCAAGTACTTGGACCACGACGTGGTGGATGTCACCAAATTTCCAGACCTAGCGTCCCAAAACTACTTGGAAAGTAGGGGAGAAGGTTCATCAGGCATGCCACTATTAGAGCCAGAGCAGTGGATTCTTGGGATTTACAAAACATGCAACATGAATTTACTGGATGTCCCACATTTTGGGTGGGGAAAGCATATTAACGCCTACATCAAGCAACTACTTGCATGAGTGCATGATGAGATTTTATGGATGGATAGGCCGGTGCCTATCACTGTGGACCTCATCGCAACAATCACGAGGCTACCCACAGATGGAGAGAAGACAAAACAATACTTAGAGGATAATACCAGAGCCAAGGCCATCTCTAATGAGATCAAGGTCAAGTATGGCGCGGAGCGCGGTAACAGGGGCATTGGGATCAGTGACATCAACGATCCTGCGACAAGGTTTTCCACTAGACTCCTCAGATGCAAACTAATGTGAAAATATCGCAAAGAGGAAGTATCGACTGGTGTGGTCGCCACCACCACGCAGTGTGCAAAGGGGAGCTTGATGACCTAGGCCCCATACCTCTTGAACTCATTATTAGAGGAATGTAAGGACACACAATATTGGGGCTTTGAGTTCCACTACTCGTGGTTACTCATCCTCATTGGCCTCATTGGCTGGAAGGAACCAGTCTACAACAAGTACCTTGAGAGACCATGGAAATGTGGCGCAGCATACTACATATCATTACACAACAGCGCAGACCCCAAGAGAAAGAGACAAACACATACATATTTGTGAGGTATTTCGCAGAAATGCAGGAACTCATTGCAGATACATTGCGCATTACACCACAGATTGTCTAGAAGTTTAGATAGGTTGCGAACTTCAGGGAAACACGCCATAGATTATGGATGCAAGCAAAGGGAGACAAAGCCAAGGAATGGCTACAACTCAACTACTGCATGACGTTGGAAGAAATACAGAGATAGGTCCAGGAGTGGCCTGAAGAATGGAAGGTACCAGATATTCCAACCGTAGTACCAAGCTCACAAACTCAGACCTAGGGAAGACAAGCCCTAGCGCACCAAATAGGAATCAAAGGGGAAGGAACCAAAAAGAGGAGTGCGCATGGTCAAGAGGGGGAAAACACCCCAACCAAGAAGAAACCAAGAACATAGAACATACCACCAAGGGGCTCTACATAGGCTCCGCCGCGTGCAAAACAACCACCAATGCTTTCAACAGAAGAAGTGCGCATGGAAGAAACATGAATAGGGACACAAGAGATCCCTGAGGAGGAAGAACAAGGGGCAGGAACCCAGGAGATTCCTGAGGTAGAAGAAATAGGGCCAACAACTACCAGAGATACTCAGAGGCCCATTAGTCCTAAGCCATTAGGCACCGAGGAGAAGCAGCCAGGGGAGAAAACCGATGGTGTCCGAAAGAAGACGAAGGCCCACAAGCCATAGAACCATATATCACTAACCCCAGATGATGTGGAGTTAGTGGTGACAACAGTCGAGGAGAGACTGGATGAGGTATGGGAGAATTGAGAGAAGCACAGGGATTCAACTGCAGATCAGGTGCAAGAGGTAAAAACTGCACTGGTGTAGCTAAGGATCGGGGCAACATAGGCTCCAAAAGAAACACCCATGTAGGCTCAGGAAGGAGTGCCAGTGCCTAAAACAATGCAATTTGCAGCATAGGTGAGTGCCAATTTCATCATCATAGCTGAGATGATGTTCCTTGATGAAGAAACAATGCAGAAACCCCTAAAGGACATCGGGACGTTGGACGTGGCACTAGCCAAGATTCCAAAAAAGGTGATGTATAAACTTCAGGTAAGTGTTGCATAGGAGATTCAGTCCAGAGCAAGAGCGGACGCGACAAACCTACAGGTATCCCAGACATAAAATGTCTCGGTGAAGGAAGCCCTCAACCTTGAATTGAAACGGAAAGAGAGAGCGCAAAAAAAAATTGAGGAGATGGAGAATCAGATCCACAGGCTGTTTCAAGCAATTCTTGAGAACACAAATGAGGAGGCAGGGACTTTAGAAGAGAAGCTGTGAAGGATAGAGCAGACTATCCAATAATATAAGGAGAAAATTAAAGAGTTGGAGGAGTGTGTCACACCTACTACTCCTCCAGAAGTAAGAGAGCAACGAGAACAGGAGGCAACAACAACTGCAAAGGACATCGACCAAAGAATACATACAGTCACTAAGATGTTAGAAAAGGGCGTGTAGCTGTGGACTCACCTCCTAGAGGATGGAAGTTTCCAGGAACTCCAAGAGAAGGAAAATAAACTCCACGCAACCATGGAAGAAGTGAAGTAGTGACATAAAATAGTGTCACTGTTGGAGAAGATCAAGACTGCCACCAAAATGAAGGCTCTGTAGTTGGAAGAGAAAGCACTGCAAGCATAGAAGACAACAAGACAAACGCTGTTGGAGCCCTTGCAAGAAAATGCGGAGCAACTGGTCATGGAGAGAGATGCAGCTAATAAGAGCATTGAGCATATCGGATCCGAGGGAGGAGAGATGTTACAGGCACAGGAAGTAAGTAGTGACAATTGCATAAGTCAGGAAGTGACTTGGGATGAGTCAGATTTCAGTGTTGGGGGCCTATTGGGCACAATCCCATTTTGGGGAAAAGGCACAACGTGGAGGAAAGACAGTTGGCAGAAAGGCATGCGAGGTGCACATGCAAAAATATGGGAAAGAAAGACAGCTGGCAGGAAAACGTGCATGCAGAGGAGGAAAGCGTCAAGGCCAACATGCAAGAATACCTAACTAGGTTAGGGTTTTGGTAAGAGAATGTAACAACTGATGAGCCAAAAATACATATAAATAGATACCTAGGAGGTCTAGGGGGGTTTTGGATTTTATGGATTGTTACTCGCGTGAGAAGGAGTAACTAGTATGTAAGACTATTGTAATGTGATGTAATCTTGTAAGTTGTGGAGCTGTAGGGAGTTAGAAGGGTAGATCTTGAGGGTTAGATCATAGGATGAGGAGCCTGGTGTGATCTAGTCCGCCTCATCATAGATCTCGACCCGATTGAGGATGAGTTGTAAAGCGTTTGGCCCTGTAGTTTTGGAACTACCATAACAAAATAGATTGAGAGCTAGATATTTGTGGACGTAGCCCAGGAGGGGGTGAATCACGGTAAAACCTATTTTATGTGATTGAATGTTTGTATCTCTTTTACTGTTTATGAGTAGATGTTAAAATGATGTATGAATGAACTAATGAATCTAATTACATGCATGAATGAGAATGAAAATATATTGCTTTAATCATTAGATAGAATTCACAACACGCACTTCCCAGATCCCCATTTAGTCCTGGATTGCAAGGATTTGTGTATTGCAGTCACCCATTAAGACTATCTTTGGTGAGACTGCATAGTGCACTCTGTGTGTTGTGCTGCCTTCTGGTTTACCAGGAGGGCCGATAGTTTTAGAGGCTTTGTTGGATCCCCAGTAGACCTGAACTTGGGTCAAATCATGTTAAAGGTATAACTAAGATAAACAACCAATAATATGAAACTTTTATGACACTTAGGGCAAGGTACCTAGGTGTGGAAATTTGATGTGTAATAGACATATCCAACAACTTTGGAATCTCACAATAAGAATAAGATCAAAGTAGAGAGGGTCCTATTGGATTCAATGAAGGATCATTTGATTCCTCACATAACTGAGAAGATGATGGCCAATGAGATGTTTGATGCTTTGGTAAGTTTATTCTAGAGAAAGAACATGAATAGGAAGATGATCTTAAGGAATAAACTCAGATCGATGCATATGTCTAGATCTAGCAATTTTACCAACTACCTCAAGAGGCTCACACAGGTGCATGATCAACTTGCATCCATAGGGGAGAAAACAAAGGATGCAAAACTCGTACTTGTGGCATTGAATAGTCTTCCCAAGTCTTGGGAACCATTTTTCAAGGGAGTTTGTGCTCGGGAAAATATCCTAGATTGAAAAAAAAATTCATATGATTGCATCCAGGAAGAGGCTTGAGAGGATTCAAAGGGAAGAAAGTAGGGAGGTAGTGAGGAGAAATTAACTCTTGTCATTGAGACAAGAAAGGGAAATTGAAAGAGTTCTATCAAGAATGGTAACTTTGATGGAGGATCATCACAACCAGGGAAGAAGAAAGACTTTAGTAAAATCAAGTTCTTCTCATGTCATAAGAATAGACATTATGCATCTCAGTTTCCAGAGAAGAAGAAGAAGGGTAATGGAAAGATGCAGACACAAGCATTAGCAGAGACACAACTTGATGAGTTTGAATTTTTTTTTGATATGGATTACTCAATGGTTTCATGCCTTTCTACTATAACAACAATGATAAGTGATTAGTTCCTGGATAGTGGTGCATCTCATCATATGACAGAAGCACAAGAGATATTTAGCAGTCTAACGAAGAGGGAATCATATGTTCATGTGGAGCTTGTTGATGATGCTAGGTATACAATAAAGGGAGAGGGAATTTTTATGTTCCAGCTTGAGTCAGGAGGTTTGTTAGATTCCCAGGATGTTCTTTACATACCAATTTTGAAGAAGAATTTACTTTCAATATCAGCTATGGAGGACAGGGGTTTTGTCGTCACTTTCTAGAGAGGGAAGGTACTCACACATCTAGAGAAAGATAGCCCGGACAATACAGTGGTCGTTGGGGTTAGAGAAGGAAATTTGTATAGGGTGTAGGGAAATCTTGTTTAGGCTTTGGTACACGATAGTGACAACCTATGTGAGTTGTGGCATAGGAGGTTGTGACACCTACACTACAGGGAATTTCTGATTCCGAGGAAGATGGTTACAGGTCTTTCAGATTTCAGTATCAAGCATCAGGGAGTGTGCAAAGGGTGTGCACTTAGCAAGAATTCTAAGGCTGATTTTCCTAGCAGCAAGAGTAGGTCCAAGGGGATATTAAATCTTATCCATTCGTATGTGAGTGGGTTGATTTCAGTAGCATCATTACAGGGATCGTCATACTATGTGACATTTATTGATGATTTTCCATGAAAACTTGTATCTTATTTATGAAGACCAAGGATGAAATCTTCATATGGTTTCAAGAGTTTAGAGATCAGGTGGAGAACCAGACAGGGAAGGAAATCAATTGTTTTAGGTCAGATAACGGGGGAAAGTACATCTTCAATGACTTCAAGGATTTCTGAAAGGAGGAAGGGATCAAGAGGGAGTTGATAGTCTCATACAACCCTCAACAAAATGGGGTTGCAGAGAGAAATAATCAGTCCATCACCGATTCTTCCAGGGCTATGATGCTTACCAGGAGTTGTCTATGTTTTTGTGGGAAGAGGCATGTAACACGATGGTGTATATGCAGAAAAAGAGTTCTCACAACATATTGGTGGACAAGGCTCCAAAAGAGGAAGTCTCAGGAGTGAATACAAATATTTTTCATTTGAGGATCTTTGGTTGTCCAATCTACATCCATGTGCTTGTGGAGAAGAGGATGAAGTTGGAGCCTTCAGGGAAGAAGGGTGTATTTGTGGGGTATGGAGAGACCTCAAAGGCTTACAAGATCTTCATTCCAATGCAGCGAAAGACAATTGTGAGTAGAGATGTTAAGTTCAAGGAGAACTTGACATCTAGCAGATCTTAGGAGTCATTAGTAGTGATAGAGGACAAGGAGAAATATGCTCTGAAGGATGAGCAACAATCAACAGTTCAAGATTCAGGTGGGGAGGAGGAGTTAGCCCCTTCTAGTCCTGTCAGGAGACCCAAGTGGCTATTGCAAACATTGAGGGATGTTGGTGAGGATGTTAGGAGTGTGGTTAGAGAGCGCAGGCCTACGAAGAAGTTTCCAAACTATATGGAGCTTATGAGTAGCATCATTGATGTTGAGCCTTCTCGTTTTGAGGAGGCAACATATCAGTAGGTATGGTGGGATGCCATGGTATAGGATTACACCTCTATTATGAGGAATGATGTTTGTTAAATAGTTCCAATACTATAATGGAATTTGTTATTGGATAAATCGGTGAATGCAGACATAAACTAATCTCCCTAGATCCACCTGGATCTAGAACAAAACAAGATAGGACATGATGCTTTCCCTAAGTTGCAATCATTGAATTTACTACCAAAGAAGAGATGAGTGCCATACCTTTAAATATCGCTTCCTTATATCTTTGTTGTCCTTGCTTCGCTCCAGTGCTCTTGTGAAATCAGATATGCAATGACACAAACCAACCAAAGTGAAAGAAAAAATAGTATAGTCAATGAAAACTTAAACATGTGATCAAGGAGTCATGTAATAAAATGAGAATGATTTTATGGGAAAGAAACATGCCACCATATTATATTAAGTAAAAGTGGAAGATACAACCAAAATGCCTTGATGTCGCAAGTTCCCTTTCAGTGGCTCTTTGCTCCAACACACACACACTTGCTTCGAATTTGCATGAAGATGATCCACAATGGCTTGATGGGAAAATGGAGACCTCAATCATCAATTGAAACAAGATTCCTCACACATTCTTCAACCTATTATTTCATCAATTCTTTTCTTAATCTTGCTTAACCTTTTCCATGAGAAACCTATCATTATATAAGAGAAGGAGAGATGGTTAAAGAGATTAGGATGATCCCACCAAATTAGAGAAGTCAGTAGGATCCCAACTATACAGATGCCAACTAATATTCTATAAGATACTATTATAGAACCTTTGTGAACTTCTTCCTTTATTTATCTTTCAAATGCCACCGCACCGTGCCTATATAGAAGCCTGCAAAAACCCCATGAGCCAGGTATATAGCAACCTACGAAAATTAGGCATTTACACACTGTGTACTACATGCAACCTACAGAACCCTTCTAAAAACAAGTTTTGTAGAGGAATACATCAGTCACTTTTCTCATGAGAAAGATCCTTTTGAGAGCTTGAACACATGCTTGTAGAAACTATACCAGGGTGACCAAAATAATGTGTAACAGAATGCCCCCCAAAGTATGAGTCTGGAACTCATGATAGCCAAAATACTTTGTAAAATGCGTGTGTGTGTCGGGAACAAGGAGCGCACCAACCAGGAACCTGCAAACAATCATGCGTCTACACAATATAATACCATTTGTGAGGTAGGCATTCCCATGCTGAGCCTACAAGTGATTGAAATAAAAAATGTAAGTCATGGCCACCAATCATACACCGTGGATCCATGTCATCAAAATACTACATATCCACCAGGAATACACTGTGGATCTTTGTACTAGAAAACTCAAATTCAGACATATCCACAAGACACACAAAGTGGATCTATGTGCCAATACAAATCATAAATACTCCATAACAACCTGGACCGAAAAGATGAGATCCAGGGTCTTCAATCCCATCGTCTGTAAGTATGAATCTAGCCATGCGATTATAGGTGCTGAAGTCGAACATGGTAGAAACCACTTGATTACCATTCATTGATGAAAACTGTTAACAAGTGCGAGGGAAATCACCACTGATGTCAATGAATCCCAAGGTACCTTAGTACAATTCAATGAATGTGAATAAATAAGCTGAAGTCGAACACTCGATGGAATCTCTCGATCAAGAACCAATGATGTGAATCCACTATCGAAAGTGAAGAAACCTACCATTGAGGCATGTTGGCCCTAAGGTACTAAATGATTTCTAAGTCTTGTTCTTGGATGATGAAATGAAGTCGATAGGAAAAGACTCATCACAGGAGGGCCTATATGTATCCCCCATCAATGACACGAAATAAGTAACAGATTTAGGGTAGATCAAAGTATGAAAATGATTTGAAACTGACACAGGGAAGGCCGACATGGTAGGAATTGACAATTGCAGATCGATGACTCGATAGAGGGCTTGTTTGGACTTCTCTTGAACATGTGAACGACACGACAATAGTCTTGGCAGCATTGACTCAAGGATGACACAAGATATGAACTTACAGAAAGTCATATGAGAGACAAATGGATTTCCCAACCCGGATATAATGATAAAGGGGTTGTCATGTTCAAGAGAGACTATTACTACCACTAACACAAATACAGAGACACATTTCATTCCAAAAATTTCCCCCACCATTTCTGGCGAGTAACCCTTTAGTTTTACACAAGATTGAGGAGGATAACATATGCTTTTTGTGTAATCTCATCCTTCGGACGAGTCCCTTGAAGTATGTTTAACGAACCCTAAGAATGAGTGGTTCGATCCTATTTGGGTCTTTCGATGTTTGTTTAACGAGTCCAAAGAGAGAAAACTCGGGGGTTTCTCATGTTTTGAGGGTCTGAAAAACACTTAAAGATAACTCTCCCAATTCCTTTTTCATAAATTAGTTCGACAAGACCGAAAAAGTGATAACCTACCACCCATTAAACGTTTTCTTCAAATACTTTTACAAGTGTGAAAAGAACAAGGTTGCTCGGAGATATTTTCATTTTTACAGAGCGTGAAAAGATCTTAAAGGATACTCCATAATTTTCGTTGTTTTCCTGTTACCATGAAGAGTACAAAAAGATGACAAAAGTATACTCGGTTTCATTCTCATTGATTTTTGAGCATGAGAACGAACAAAGACCGAGCTCAAGGTTTTTCCTGAAAAACCTAAAAATTATTTGTACATGTGACAAATGAAAAAACAAATTAAGAAAAATATCCGTACTTCATCGTTCAGGTTCCTAGATCATTTATCTATGAAATAAAACCACACTCGCAATGCCATTAGAACATTAGGTTTTAGGTAAAACAAATAAAATAAAAAAATTCAATAGAAATGGTAAAAAACGAATAAATATAGGTGAAAACCCTTTTTTACCATCTCATTTTGATTTCACCCAAAACTTGTCTAGAAAACCCTTTTTACCTCAAACTTCCTCTATCGATTGCAGGAGGTACAATCAACTATTCAACAAACGGACTCCGCCAAAGAGGTAATCTTCATGTTCTCTATCTTTTCCATGGATTAATTTGTTTTTTTACTGGTTAAAATATAGATTTTGAGTCGATTTTTAGGCCGGTAGGTGCGTGTAGGCATCGCCCCAGGTGGGGTATATCGAGACCTACAAAAATAATAGGTTTCCGCAGGCACCCTTTGGTTCACCTACGGAAATCCTGCACTGTGCAAGAACTCCACCTGTGGCGGGTGAAACTCAAAATTTCATACTAATTTTTAGCCAATAAAAAATTACCAAGGATGTGAAATCAAGATGCTAACTTTCTTCTTGTGGCTCCACTGCAGGTTTTGACCATTAGGATGTTGGAGTGGAGAGAAATAAAACACAAGGATGATGATTTTATCGCTGGGAATGACCCGAGCACAGTTGACGCCCTCCGACAATGCAGGCTCCTAAAATTCTTCAAGATCCAGGGCATGAGGGCCCAACTGAGGTTGCTCGAGTACTTGGTCCACATGTGGGATGTGGATCAATAGGTGTTTCATGTGGGAGTCCACACGCTTTCCCTAGATATCGAGGATATCTATTTTCTGACAGGGTTGTCACGCCGTGGATCCCATGTGACATTGATAGGAGGCAGAGGTGGTGGTCTACCAATGAGTGAATACGTCCACCGATATTGTGATCCTGAGGCTGAGAGATGTAAGGGCAAGGTCGCCATCAGGGGCATTTGATATTTAACCCTACAGACTATCTTTTTCAATATCACACGTATGGCGGGGAGTGCATCTCCTCACATGGCCCTCCAGAGTTACTTTCAGTACGCAGTGGAGTGCATGGAGCCTCGGGTATTTAACTAGTCTGATGGGGTTCTTTGCAATATGAAGACATATCTGACAAAGTGAAATAACAGTGACCTGAAACAATTTGGGTATGAATCTATTTTCGTGTCCTTCTTCCTCGAGAGGGTTCCACACTTGTGTCTACAGGTATAGTGGAGCATACTGACCCCATGAGATCCAAGGATGAAGAGGTGGTGTGACCTCATGGCTCGGCACGTAGTGGGCCCCGTTGTCAAACACAATGTCGTGTTTTTTGACTAGTTGAGGCCTCAGATATTGATGATAAATGATTACATGTATGCAGGCTTGGATTTCAGAGGCAATCCAGACTTGGTTATGCCTAAATATTTTTAGTGGGGAGATCTAGGTAAGAAGTACATTTTGGTTTTATAATGTTTTTGTAAATTTTTAATATGTGAAATGTTTTTTATGTTTTTAATCCGAGGACTAATCAAAAATATTTTGACAACACAGATGTAGGGCCGCATCGGCCTCCCAATACATCCCTTGTCTAGAGATGAGGGGAAACAACCCAGGCAGCAAGATGGGATGCTTGTGACTACGAGGCGATCGAGCATAACCTAGAGGGGTTGACAGTCGATATTCCAGACATCTCTATCGACGATATTCCAAGATGTTATCAATGTCATACTATGGGTGTATCTGGTTCTATTAGTCGACTGCTCCATAGGGTAGCATGAGAAGTTGTGTGTTATCGTGAGTGACATCCTTGATATTTTTTTTTTATATGAATCCATGTGCTTCATATTTTTGATATTTTGATCTTCGGACAAAACACTTTTTGTAAAAACATTTATCTTTATATATACATGAGGCTTCTACCAGTTTACTTTTCTTTATATACAAAATGTGGTTGGATTTATAAATGTCTAAAATGTCTGTCTAACACATAATTAGCTAATGCATCTGTTAATGTATACTAAAAATATAGGAATGTGTTGATATTCAATATAATCAAAATGACGTTCCAAGAGGTGAATTCATAAATATACCCTTAATAAAGTAGGACTTCAGATAGCATAGACATTAATTAACTGTAGTGTACTAGATGTGAATCAAGTCATACAACAAGGTGACGAATTCCAAGTGAAATAGCGCCGGTCAATAATTCAATGACTGCACTGTATTCAGTGATATTGTTAGTTGCACGACCGAGGCAAACACTGTGTAGACTGATATTGTTAGGTGTATGAAAGTGAAACTAATGGAATGATGACTCAATTCCCAAAAATATGCATGAAAGATGATAAGAAATCGTTTCTTTTCAATGAACTCCTATTTAAGGGAAAGACAAAGAGTCATTTTCACTTTCAAACACTAATATGAAACGTCCTCAAATCAATTGGTTCTCAATCGAATCCGATGCAATGCTAAAACATTTAAAAAACGCCTTCTAATATGCAAACTAATCACTAAAATGTATCTTTTGTCGTTTGTATGCGAATGATGATTAATTCAATGCAAAGACTTCTCCTGCTAACTACATTTTCAGATCAAGGAGATTTGGACAAGTATGAGCATATTTCGCACAAACAACACATACCCTCTTGCTATGATTGAAACAAGAAGCAAATAGAAAACAAAGATAACAAAGAAAAAATCAAACAATTCACACAAAAAGAGATGTTTAAGAGAGAAGACCTCAAAGAACCAAACAAGATGATTCACAGATTGCTGATGCCCTTCACCAGAGTTCTCGCTCAGTCGGATAGGAGAGAAGAAAGCAGTGGATTGATTTCAAGCTCTCAACAGCAAAAAAATAAAAAAATAAGGAATAAGGCCACCAACTCTGAACATCAAAGTGCTTATTTCTTAGAAGGAGGGATGTCAAAGTTCAAAAGGAAGAAGCATTGAATTACAAAGAACCTCAGCAAGTGAAAAAACAGGGTTTGGACCTCAAAAAATGCAATTCTGGGAAGGATATTTTGCAAAAAGGGGCTGGCGCTCCGGTGTAAGGGGAAACAGAGCATTATAATGCTCTGTCTAACACTTCCAGGGAGTGTTGGCACTGGGATAACATAGACACAGGGGTGCCAGGCTCGAAAAACTCAAAACAAATGTCCAAAAATCCAAATTTTAGTCAAATTTTTGTCAATTAGGATGAATGTGATAGGCTAAGGGTCCAATCAGCATGTGAAATCAAACATATGGGGTGAGAAAGGTATGAAACAAATCAAAGGGTAAGACAAGGTCTATGAGGAAGACCAAAACTGAAAATTTTCAATTCGTTCCCCAGTGGAGTCACCAATTTCTGTTGAAGGAAAATCTCCCTGTGGACAGGTAGATCTCCTCTTAAGAGCTAGAATCTTAACTCTTAAGACAAAAAGTGCTTATCATGGTCACTGAATTCCTTTTAGATCTACACAAACTAATTCATGAGGAGGAAGGAGTAAATATGTACCTTTTACCGATGTTTGTCCCTACAGAGTCTGAGTTGAGCTCCAATCTTCCGCTCCTCGATAAGCCCTGTAGACAAATGAAAGTACAACCACCTTCCTAATCTATCAAGATTAATCCTAAATAGATCTATCTACTTAGAGAAAAATTCATGTGATATCAAACACAAATTAGAAATAAACAGGCCAAGCATATTATATTAATGAGGACAAAACGTTACCTACAACTGTAGATGGATTGCAGTAGTTTCGTCAAGTCCTCCTTGTCTAACCCTTGCTCAAAAGATCCATGATAAGAATGATGATAGCTTCACCGATTATTCTTCACTTCGTTTTGTTTTTCCTATGATATCATAGGTTTCATGCTTCCAATTCTTCTCCCCCCTTCACCATAAGAAAGCCTGCTTATATGGCCTTGGAGAGACTCAACCACTTGAGACATATTTGGGGTGGCTTGAGGATTTTCCTCCTATAGTTAGGGATCTTCCCTAATATCATGGCTTGACTAGGGATTCAAATCAAACTGCCTTTAGGGATTGAAGGGATATTTCCCTCATTCTCCTCAATAGACCAACTGCTGCCCAGAATAGGCAGCGCTCCCTCAAAAGGGGTATCAGAGTGTTATAACGCTCCCCAGTAAGGCTTAGGGGGGTGCTAGCACTCTGAAACCCATCAGCACTCCCTTAAAAGGGCTATCAAGCATTATAGCACTCCCAGACAGTGTAAGGGGGGCACCAACACTCTTGAGGGAGGTATAGGGTGGTGCTCTCCTCTAAAAACTCAATTTTTTGGTTCTTTCAGATGGAAAGAGGTTCATAAGCCCAGTTAACCATTCCTCCTCTTCCAAATCAAGTGTTTGACATGTGTCAAGTGTCCTCCTTATGTCTTTATAGGCACGACATAGGCATCATGGCAGTATGATTTTCTTGACACTTGATACACTTGTGAGCAAAATGAGACACTTGTAATGAAGACACTTGTGACACTATCAAAGTAAGTAATTTTGATGTGTAACAGATTACCCCCCAAAGTATGAAGTTATAATATGAGAACTAATAACTGAAATTCTTTGTAGACTTTCAAGCAAGGGTATAGACACAGAGAACCTGACAAAAGCTGCACACAAACATCCAACAAATATTATGACATGTTTCAAACCCAAGGCAGGCATACCTATTCTTGAGTGATAGAGACTTTCAAGGTATGGCTGCCATCAATACACTGCGGATCCATAATCATATCGATAAAAAGGTATAGCCACTGAAAATACATTGTGGATCTATACTCCCATGACCTGAACTGATTGTAGCCATGAAGAATACACAGTATATCTATGAGACGACAAGACATATCCATGACCAATACAAAGTGGATCTATGTGACAGCATATGTGTCATTGTTCAAAAGAAACTCCTTCGCAACCTGGGCAAAGTACATATAATAGTGATGACTCAACCCAGGGTCTTCTTACCGATATCGATGTAATATGAATCTAACCATGTGAATAGATGTCCTGATGTCGAACATGGCATAAACCACTTGATTACCGGTCAATGATGTAAACCATTAACAATCATGAGGGAAATCACCATTGATGTCAATGATTCCCAAGGTACCCTAGTACATTCCAATGAATGTGAATGGATGAGTTGAAGTCGAACATCCATGGAATCATCCGATCAAAGGTCAATGATGTAAACCCACTGTTGAATGTGAGGAGGCATACCATTGAGGCATGCAGGTCCCAAAGTACTAATTGGTTTCTAAGTCTAGTTCCTAGATAATGTGTTGAAGTTGACAGGAATAGACCCGTCGAAGGAGGGCCTTGATGTATCCCCCATCAACATCAACGACACGAAACAGACACAGAGATTTAATTGGTAGATCAAATGAACATGGACTGACACGGGTATTGAGACAAGATATTTTTGATGGTTGACTCTCGAGGTGGATACTTCCCTTGAACACTGAGGCACAACAACAGAAACAAGACACAGACCAAAACTTGATGATGCAGTGGATGTTGTGACTTACGTCAGGTGACCCAAAGGAGTAAAAGAAACTCAAAGGATTGGCTCAGTGCAGAGGTTCAGTGGATTAAGATGCATGCAAAGACAAAGTGTTGTGTTCAAGGGTGACTCTAAGAGTTACTTGGTAATGTTCTCAAAAAACTGCTTGGCTTGTTTCTTTAAATTTTTCCCCCATCCATATAGACGAGTACCTCTTTTTAATTTAACGAGCTCGAGGAGGGTAACACATGCTCAATATAACTCACCTTCGGTAAGTTCCTCTTCCTTTGTTTAATGAACTGGAAGAAGAAAGGGTTCGATCCCATATGGGCCTGTCGATGTTTGTTTTAATGAGTCCAAAGACAGAAAACTCAAAGGTTTTTCATAATTATAGAATCGGGGAAAACACTTAAAGAGAACTCTCTCAGTTCCTTTTTCGTAAAGTAGTCTGATGAGACAGAAAAAGAGACAAACTATCGCTCAATAGACTTTTTCTTCAAATACTTTAACGAGTGTGAAGAGAACAAGGTCACTCAGTAATCTTTTCATGTTTAGAGAGTCTGAAAAGAACTTAAAGATGACTCCAATGTTGTCCTTTTTCGTAATGTTAGTCTCGCGAGGCCGAAAAAGAGATAAATTATCACTCGAAAGACACCCTTTCAAACCTTTTAATGAGTGGGAAAGGAAGCAAGATCACTCGAAAATCTTTTCATGTTTAGAGAGTCTGAAAAGAGATTAAAGGAGACTCCAGGGGGTTCCTTTTTTGTGTATCCATACAGGTCCAAAAAATAGATAAAAGTTTACCCGGATGAATTCTCATTTATTTATGAGCATGAGAAAGAACAAAGACTAAGCTCGGTATGCCCCCAGCTTGAAATCTAGTGGCTTAACTCTAGAAACATCATCAAAGGCTGGAGACATGCCCTCCAAGCTTCAATTCATTCACCGGCTCTGAGGTCATCACCAATTTCTCTAGTAGATGAGAAAAATGAGAAGGGTGGATGAAAATAAGGTTCAAGAGAGGTGATTGTTTCATTTTTTAACGAGCTTGACACAGGAAAAGAACTATGCTCAGGGCCTCTGTTTCATTTTTTAATGAGCTTGCCATAGAGAAGAGAAACTATGCTCGTGGTTTCTTCCCGATCATGGCTTTTGAGAGGATAATTCTCTGGAAGGATACCATGTCAAGGGACAAAACTTGGTCATGGATTCCAAGAGATCGTCGCTGGATAGAAGATAATCACTTGGTAAGGGACACATGTCGAGGGTCGCGATAGGAGTAAGGAGATTAGGCTCCAATAACCCTACAGAAGAAATCACCATGTCTACTACCGGATCCAAATCATCGGAAGTTGAAAGCATGGGAGACGATAGAAAATTGACGTTGGGAGGGGAGAGAGACTATATATCTACCCAAATTTTTTCACAAGGGGGAAGAAAAGAGGATCGGTGATGGTTACTATTCCAAGGTAACTTGTCAATGCAAAGCATTTACGAAATAGATTCATCAGAAGTAAAAGTTGGGGAAATGTGATCAATCACAGATGAAAAGGAACTCAACCGTGATTGTATCGAGGAACTGTCAGGTGCCAATAGATGTTGGTCATCCGACGAGGGAGAAGCAGATTGGATAGAAACATATGAGGGTTCGGTTGGACCAAGTGGCACAGTGTCACCTAGTGCATCGAATTCCAATGGATGAGGTACAATCCAAGGGTCAGATGATTCCAAAGATTGATAAGCCATGGTCGAAATCATATCGACGGTGGCAATATGATGTGTAGTCGGTGGAAGCGGTGTAGGGAAGGTACCCATGAGGCTAGAATCTTTCAGTAAGCCAACACCAACACTTTCATACATGATCTTGTGGTCTCCCAAGAAAGGAATATTGTTGGTAGCAGGAACGCAAGCATCGGTCATGCAGAAATCCAACTGATCAACAGTGAAATTTTTTCCCTTATGAGGAAATTGAACACATCGAAAGACTAACGAGGCAACGACAGTCATAGCATAAAACCAACTTCTTCCAAGGAACAAGTTGTAATCGAGGGGAGCATCAACCACCTTGACATCAATAGTAACAGTTTTTCCACCCAATTGGATGGGCAGGGACTGTAAAAGCCCATGGGGATGAAAACCTCGCCCATCGAAGGCACGTAAAATTGTTTGGGATTTGTTGAGTGCTGGTGATTTTAAACCTTTCCAACATGCCAAAGACATGAAACAAGTCGAGGCTCTCTAATCAAAAATAGTTCGGTGGATTTGTTGGTTGTGAACAACAACATCAAATTGGAAAGCAAGTTGGTGGGAGAGTCGAGACGCATAATTATCCAGGTTAAACATGATATGGTTGGATGACTTAGGATCAACAACACTAAGAGATGCCAAGAGCATTCTACATTGATTGGGGAAGTGCTGTAGAAATTCTAACGCAGACATAGCACACGGTGCTTGAGCCAAATCTTCAAGAATGTTGTAGTTCTAGGTGGCACGTGAACTAGGATTAAAGGTAACTTTGCGGATAGTGTTTTTAGGAGGGTGTAAGATAGAGTTGAACATGGGTTTCTCAATCTGAAGTGTCTAGACAGAGGATTAACTGATGGAAGACTAACGGAGGACGATGATGGATCCGCTAAATTACCGGTACCGTTAGTGTCTTTTCCTTTATCAGGGTTACCTGGTGTGTCATATGCCTTAGAGAAAGTGGTCAAATTGATCCCATTAAACATATAAATATGTGCATTCGACGAGGCCTCATCATGAGGATCACTAGAACTGCCCCCAGGAGAGGGGGTTTGAGCAACCATGGATTGCTGTTGTGGTAAAGGCTGAGTAAGCACAGCAGGTTGTGACTTTCCTTGGAAAATTTTGGCCACTTCATTGCGAAGTGGACAGTCTCGAGTGTAGTGATCGTCACCACAAACGATACATAGGAATTTCATTTTCCGTTGTGGTTGATTTTCGGTAGCAGGTGTTTGATGTTTTGGTTGTTCATTGTTATATTTTGATTTATTCTTTGTCTTCTCGTTACCTCCAGACTGTTGTGAAGGGGCATATTGAATTGCATTCAGCTCAAAGATCTAAGTTTTGGGGGAGGTGGAGGAGAGTGTGGTCGATTGGGAAAAAGATTGAGTTTTGATGGAGCCGATAAAACCATCCGCATGAGATGAAGATTATGGTTTATATGGATCGGTATTAGCTCGGTCAGCATTCAAAAGGAAATCATACAAAGTACTAGACTCAGAATAAACCAAATCTAAATACTGAGCCTGAGTGATGGCTTGTTCCTCTGTGACTGTACCACCCATAGCAACATCGCGAGCGATCGGGGGTAATAGTGATTTAGTAAACCATTTCGCCAATAGTATGTCAGGAATGACTTCCTTGATCATCCTTCGTCGTCGCCTCCACTCATAAATATGGTCAGAGATATGCACGGAGTTAGTTTGACGAAGGGAGTTCAAGAGTTAAGTACCCATTTCGTAGCGAATAGGTAGTTGAAACTGCATGAGGAAAGACATGGCAAGGGAATTGAAATCATGAAAAGAAGCACGTGGTAGTTCAATATACCACTTTTTTGCCGAACTGGTAAGTGTTCGCTGGAAAAGATGCAAACGCAGAATTATCCATGAGGGAGTTTGATGAACACCACAAATGGAAAGTCATCACATGGTTGTTCGGATCTTCGCCAGGGTTGCTGTCAAATTTCAAAATATTAGAAGGAAGTTTAGTTGGAATGACTGGCCAAACCGGTGAATGAAAAATAGGATCATTGGTTAACCGAGACAAGTCTAGGTGATCCAGAGTTGCAAGGAAAGGTAGCTTCAGTTAATTTGCGAATGATACTGGTGTGGCATAGGAACACCAGTAGGACCATAAACTGGGTTAGGTGGATAGTTGTAACCAGTAGGGCCTCCTACATATGGTTGTTGCTGGCTAGGATAAGAAGGATTCGATGATGAATGAGAAACATTGGCATATCCCGGTGGGTTCTAAGCATTATAGGCCAGGTGATTTATTTTCCCGTGAGGAGAATAAACATTTTTCCCTTGAGAATGGTAAGGAGTAGATCCCGGAGGCAGATACACATTAGACCCATGAGGAGGATAAGACCGTGGTCACAGAGAACTCCAGGTGGTGTTTTGGATGCCACTTGGATAAGAGTGTGCATAAGATGTTCCGGAAAGAACAGGATTGGATACTCCTCCTAGTGGGTTATTATACGAGTTCCCCCCAACGTGGGGTTGAGTAAAAGTGCCTCCTGAAGATACTCCCTAGGATTGTGAAGGGTTTCCAGTAAACGAGGGTTTCCCCCCTGCCAGCGGTGGATTTATGACCAGGGTATGACTGGCAAACGGAGGTTTCCCTCCAGGAGGAGCATGAAAAGGTCGCTATCCCCCGGGAGGGGTAGGCCTGCCATGGAAAGGTAGTCCTCCAAGAGGGGAAGGTTTGTTGGATGGTGGTTTCCCTCCAACCGATTGTGTTTGGCTAGCAGGGGTCTGCATTCTCGGGTGAGAAGATGTCCCAGCAGGATCTTGCGGAACATGTGGAGCTGTAGAGTAAAAGCTTGTGGAAATGGGGGTAGAGAATGAAGTGCTTTGGATATGAGTAGAGGTGATGAGTCCAGCATTAGGATAGACTTTTGCTGGTGTAATAGTAGGGTTAACAACCTGATTGACTGGGTGATTCATGGTTTGACTGGATGGTCCTATTTCACTAGAAGGGTCATGAGGATGAAATGACTATCGAAAGGATTCAAAATGTTCATAGAGATCATGTCTCGATGAAGTCCTCCATACAAAATGAGCAGGTGTGGGATTGGTATTTACTGCGGTGCTAGGACAAATAGGAGTCCTATATTCATCACCAAAGATTGGTTCTATGGATCCCATATATGTTTCGGTAAAAATCCTCTCCGGTAATCATGGGACCTCTTCGCCTATGACGTTCCCAAGGGAGTCTAAATGAACTAAAAGTGGTTCAAGAGGGGTTACTGACACAGATGTAGTGGGATTTTCAATCGTAACCAAAGCATCTTCTGGGTTATCTAACGGAGGAGCAATAGCACTTCCAACGTCAGATTGATTTTCTACCTCTCTATGGTAGTTGTCTTCTGGAGGGTTAGGAGGTAAGGGTTGATATCCTTCCGGAAGCAGCCCTTGCATCCTACGTGATCAGTGAATACCTTGATCATCTATGGGCTCAATTGTGGAAAATAACAGAACACACTAAAAATCTAGGGCCAACTAATGAAAAGAAACAACATATGCTAATAAAATCTAGGAATCAACGAAGCCAATGAAACTTCTCTCGATGATCGTACTAGTTGGTGATGAAATCCAACGCCATGTGATCAAGTCAAGAAGGGGCTAGGATATGGTGGAACAGTTACAATGGTGACCTGCTTAATGGACTTTCACCTTGGTCCAAGATTCCATGCAGTAATTGTGGATTTACCCTCTGTTGGAAGCCAATTCATTTTTTTAATTTGCCCTAAAAAGCTGCCTACACCCCTCGTCTCATTAACAACAAATCATCGTCGCATTTTGCAACAAGACATTGTATTCATTTTTGCGACAATTGCAATTTGGTTTCGTTTCAGTTTTCACAACTGAAAGTGTGAAAACACCTCTTTCGTTGCTTTGATTGTCGTCGTCTTTTATTGATTTTGCTGAAAGACACTTGACCATTGGTTCATCATATGATTGCAAAAGATTTTTTCAAACTGATGTCCTTTAGCACACTCTTATCTTGATTTCGCATTTAGATCTGTTTGATTACTAAGCCATTGAGCATGAAGATTTACTGGTTACCTTTGACTTTGTAAAGGTTGTGATTGATTTTGGTTTTATGTGCTATGATCCTTCTTGCTATGAGCTCGTGACTTATTGATCATATAAG
>ML786319.1:453912-491756 GCA_009831015.1 Picea engelmannii | reverse complement strand
AGATCAAGTTTGGTAAAGAATTGGGCGCCACTCAATTCATCCAGGAGGTCATCAATGACAGGAATGGGAAATTTGTCTTTGATGGTCAGTTTGTTGAGAGCACGGAAGTCAGGACACATTCTCCAAGAACCTTCTTTCTTCAGCACCATGACGACTGGATATGAGTAGGGGCTCGTACTAGGACGGATGACGCTGGCAGTAAGGAGTTCCTGGACCATTTTTTCAATTTCATTTTTTTGTGCAAAGGGGTGGCCATATGGACGGATATTGGGGGGAAGGCTTCCTGGGACAAGGGGAATAGAATGATCATGAACACTTTGGGAAGGAGGGAGTCCTTGGGGAGTGGAAAATACCATTTGATGTTTGGAAAGGAGGGCTTGGAGGTCTTGGGGTACTGGGGGTGTCTCTATGGCTTGTATAGCACGGAGTTGAGCAATGACACCATAATGACCTTTTTTGAGTAGTTTTTCCATGCAATGAGAGATGATTATCTCAGGTGAAGCAATAGTGATGCCTTGGAATTTATATTTGTGGCCTCCTTGGTTGAATTGCATGGTTAAGTTCTGAAAATCCATGAGAATGGGACCCAAATTTCTGAGCCAGTCTGCACCCAACACAATATCGCAACCACCCATATCAATAGCAAACATATGGGATTTTAGGTGGTAGTCACCGATTTGGAGATGCACATTTTCATAGCGCCCACCACATTTCATAGAACCATTGGCAATCATGATTTGAAAATTGTTGACAACATGGATGTAGCAATGGGTTTCTTGGGCAATGCGACGATGAATAAAATTATGGGTGCTGCCACTATCAACCAGAATGATGACCTTTCAGTGCTTGATGTAACCAATTAGCTTGAGGGTTTGGGGGGCCGAGAAGCCGGTGAGAGCATTAAGGGAAATGATGGGTTCCATTTCGGGAGGGTCGGAGGGAGGGTTTACGTCAGTGACTTCTGGTGACTCGGGCACAAAGGGAGTGTCATCATCTTCTTCCGGAACATCCTCAGAGATGACCATAAAAAGCTTTTGTTCCTTACATTTGTGCCCTGGGAAATATTTGTCATCACAATTATAACAGAGGCCTTTGAGTTGTCGTTCGGCCATTTCATCCCTGGTCAATTTTTGGATCTTTAATGGGGTGGAGGGAGTAGGGGGGTTTACTGGTTTAGGGAAAGGGATAAAGGAAGGCTTACGGTTTTGAGAGGAAACAATTTTTTGTGCTTCTTTAGCTTTTTTAGTAGCCTCCACCCAAGTTGTAGGTCAATCCATGAGGACATGGGCCCGAATTTCCTCCTTGAGGCCACTGATAAAACACTCTCGAAAGAAAGCATCAGTCATGCCTTCTGTTCGGAAAGCCAGTCGCTCAAATGCAGCTATGAAGTCTTCTACTGTGCCTGATTGCTTCAATTTTGTCAAACGACCCAAATGGTTGGTGTCAGTGTCAAAGCGTTCATAAAGCTCAGCAACAAATTGGGTCCAAGCAATATACCCTTGATGGGAAGTTTTTTTCCATTGCCACCATTGCCAACGTTCTTGATCTAGATGGAGAACACCATATCAGAGTTTGGCCAAGTCATCTGTAATGTTGTAGAGGGAGAAATAATGTTCCATTTGGGTGACCCAACCAGTGGGGTTTGAGCCATCAAATTTAGTTACATCCACCCGTGGCAGGCGTATGTCCCGTTGAAAGTGATGGGGTTGAAAGGAATGGGAAGAATTTTCACCTTCAGTCTTTTTATGTGCATCAGGAAAAGAGTCATCGGTAGGGATCTTTAGTTTGGTGCAGAGTGATGCAAAGACATATTCAAGCTGGGTGCTTAGTTCATGTTTGACTTCTGCCATGGCGGACTGCATGGCTACATTTATGGAGGCATTCATGGATGCATCACGGGAGGCAATAGTAGCACTGAGTTGTTGCACTTCTTGTTGGGTCTCGAGGAAACCAGATTGCAAGGTGTTGAAGCGAGACTCTAGTTGTTGGCTATGGGTCTAGGCCATGAGGACTGGTGAACTGAAAAGGGAGTGGGCGGGGTTAGAAATTTTTGCAGAAAAATGATATGGAGGAATGTGATAAGGGAAAAGAGATGAATCTAATGGGATAAGTCTCAAATAATGGTGAAAAAATTTCCAAACTTTTTTTTTTTTGTTTTTTTACAACTGCGGGGTTATGCTTTGGTTTGAAGAATGCTGCAATGCTGAAATCCCCCAAATTCTGAACCATAGAGAATGTGTATTTACTTAGCAACCCGAACACAGATGCACGACAATAGATATCGCTGGTTTAATTTGTTTATGTTCCCCAAGGGTTAGGTATTCAAGGGTTCTACAGACAAGGGTTTGCCCTGTTCTATAGCTCTTTGATATACATGCGGGGTCCAACAGTAGTACTCGACCCAATATCTCAGGGCACTAACTAAGGAGGATAGACCATACCCTTAGTCGTACTACCCGACTACCCAGGTACTAGAGAGTATCTTCCCGAGTGTTGTTCTCGGTGACACTATAGCAGTCCAGTGACCGATAGGTTTATCTAAAGAGGGCTTCAGGAAATCTAGGCCGATCCGTACACAGGTGCCGTCTGATGCGCTACCACTCGAAGGGGTACCAACATGGGTTACAAGGGTGGCCAACAAATGTGCGCTTAAGAACCACTTGTATTTCCTGCGTGTATGAATCCCTTAACTGCGGGTTTATGCACGTAATGATAGATCTCTGTGGCTTAAGGACGTTGAAATACATCTCTACCCTGAAAAAAAAAATACCCACAATTTCAGCCAAGGAAAGTGATTTGATACCACTTGCAAGATACTAGATATATAAAATATGCAGAACATAAATAAAATGCTAGAAATGGTAGAATAACAGTAAAATATCCAACATAATCTTCACAATACACAGAAATGATATACGAAATAGCAATAGCAAAAGAAATTTGATTTAGAAAGCAATGTTCACAGGCCTCTTCGAGGGGGCAACCTCCAGTCGAGTAGAGCTCTGTTACAATAATCTCCAAGCTAGGGGTTTCATACCCTCGACCCTTATTTATACT
Source organism: Picea engelmannii (assembly GCA_009831015.1). Classification (NCBI taxonomy): domain Eukaryota; kingdom Viridiplantae; phylum Streptophyta; class Pinopsida; order Pinales; family Pinaceae; genus Picea; species Picea engelmannii. The sequence goes on along the minus strand of ML786319.1, from coordinate 488,699 downwards.
AAATATGTCTATTAAGAGAAGCATCTAGAGGAAGATCCTTCTAGAAGCAGAAGCTTCTATTAGGTCTTCTTACATCCGCCTTATTCTATTTTATTGAAAGGCCTTATTAATATTGACCTTTATTACATCCGAATACATTGATCTATCTATGTGCGGGTTAGGACCTTAACAGTGACTAAGAAGAGAAGGCACACCTATTACAATCGAATCTGTGTCTATCTCAACATATCGAATCCCCTCCCTGGTTCCATAGCCCTGGAATACCATGATGAGGACTGCTCTCAAACTATTGACTATGAGCACATACCATTTCAATGTAGAAAATTCCATGAGCATGGGCTTCTTCTCAGAGAATTCCCTCTAAACGTTGTCAAAAACATGGTCGACAGTCCTAAAGAAAACAAACCAAAGGATGACTTCACCTAGGTAGCGATAAAGTGGCACCAAGAAGCCAGGAAAACTGTGCAGAAAACGAACAATGAAACCCCCTCCACCAACTCCTTCAGCTTCCTTCAACAAATTCCAGAAGATATGGATGAGCCACAACTACCTCCTCAAGAAACAACCACCCACAACAATGCAAAAGACAACCCTTCCAAGACCCCTATCTTGGAGCAGATCCCCTCCTCTTCCTCTTCCCATGTCAAATCTTATGAAGCCTCAAACCCTAAAGATGGAGACACCTAAATGTTTCTAGAGGAACAAGATCTGGCAGGCGTAGACCTCGAGCACTTAGAACAAGAATATCGCAAGAAGGAACTGTACACCATCCCTCCAGATCAACTTCACAAGGTGCATATAGTCTTCCTAAACTCCTCAGTAGGATCTGCAGCCCAATCCACCACTGGATTGGGCATCCAACACATTCAATAGAAGGAACAATACAAGCCTCAGAAGGATGAGAAGAAAAGAGGAATAAAATCCACCCAAAAAATCATACAGGAAATCAGTCAGTTCATGGTAAACTCAGGTCAGATACATCTCATCTCTGATAGATTCCCACCTCTCACCTCTCCATCCTCATCATCAATCTCATCTCTTGGAATATATGTGGTCTCAATGGTTGTAGTAAGCAACAACTTCTACGAGATCGTATTATAGCAGATCAACCTGACATTCTTTTACTTCAAGAAACAAAATGCATTGGGGAAGAAATGAATCAAATACTCTCCAGATGTTGGAAACAGGGGAAGATGATGAATATCAATTCCAAAGGCACGACTAGTGGCTTGTCCATCCTTTGGAACCCCAATACCATTCTTCTTGAGAACTTATTCACCACCAGATGGAAAATCTCAGTGGAATACAGACTCATTGGCTCCAATAAGCTAGGCTTCCTTACTAATTTTTACATACCAGCCACCTCGGGGGACAAGCTCAACTTCATTCAAAATATCGATCGGTTGGCTAAACTCATCAATGATCGTAGGTGGATACTAGGGGGGAATTTCAATATGGTAAGCCACCTAGAAGAAAAAAGGGGTGACACTCGCAGAATCGAGGCGAAAAGTGGGAACTTTCAAGCTCTGTCGACATGCTTGGTCTCATAGATCTGGAAACCCAGAATGGCCTTTTCACTTGGTCAAACCAATGTTCAGGCTCCCAACAGGTTGCATGCCATCTGTATCACTTCATCATTTCATAAACCATCTTAATCTAAGGTCTAGCGATGAGCGCTAGCATCTTGGACACCTCAGTCTCCAACCACTGGCCTATATAGCTCTCAATGGATATCTATGGCTCTCCTAGATGGAATCCCTTCAAATTTGAGCATTTCTGGCTCAACCACCCAGAATTCCAAGCTCTCTCTCCGAAATGGTGGAGGGAAGTGACCATCTCTCATAGTTCCAAAATGTTATGTTTTCAACAACAACTGAGAAACTTTAAGAAAAGCCTGAAGCTTTGGAACAAATAACACTTTGTAAATATTTTTGAAGCCCAAAGAAACCTAAAAGAGAAAATGAATCTCATCCAGATCTAGATCAGGAATCATAGCCTCACGGAGGATCTCAAAGTGTAGGAAAATATACTCAAACAACAGTTGGAGGAAAGGCGTTCTCAAGAGGAAGTCCCTTGGAGGCAAAAATCCCAAATAAAATGGATTCAAGAAGTGGAATGGAACACCAAGTTCTTCCATTGTGCGACGAACCAACGCAGACATGACAACTGCATTATGCACCTGGTCATAGAGAAAGGGAAAACTCCCCACAAACATGAATATATCGAGAAGGAACTGGTCTCTTATTACCAAGATATGTTGTCTGAACCTCCTATTGACAGATCCCCTGACACAGAAAATATCACCCAACACATCCCCAATGTCATAACTCAAGAAAAAAATGAATCTCTTTCCAGACCAATCATGATTGAAGAAGTATACCTAGCCCTGCAACACACCCCCATAGGGAAAGCTCCAGATCTGGACGGCTTCACGGCGAACTTCTTTCACTTTTTTTGGCCCATGATTCAGGAGGAATTTTGGGACATCATCGAAGACTCTCACATCTCAGGGAAGGTTCTCCCTGATCTTAATGCCACCTGCCTGACCCTCATCCCCAAAGAATATAAAGTCACTCATCCTAAACAATTCATACCAATTTCTCTTTGCAATGTAATCTACAAGCTGTTGACAAAAGTAATCACCCAACGCCTCAAACCGCTCCTGCCCCTCATCATTTCCCCCAAGCAGTTAGGGTACATTGAAGGCAAAAAAATTCTAGATAGTGTCATCCTTTCCCATGAAGTCATACACTCTCTCTAGAGCACATGTACTCCACGTATGTTATTAAAGTTATATCTTTCCAAAGATTTTGATAAACCTAGATGGGCTTACATGAAATCAATTCTTCTTTCTTTTGGCTTCACTACGAATTGGGTGGACTGAATTCTAAACCTCACTTCTTCCACCTTCTTCTCCATTTTGATCAAAGAAGTTGCTTCTCACCCCTTCTCACCCTCTCATGGAATACATCAAGGGGACCCCCTATCCCCCTTCCTCTTCATTATCATGGCATAACGACTCAACCGCTTCATCAAAGCCTCCCTTGTAGAAAATTCTCTTGCTGGACTCTCCCCTTATGGCACGGATCCCCACATCTCCCACAACCAGTTTGTTGATGACACCCTAATGTTGAGCTCCCCCACCGTCCATGAAGCCCTACGCATTCTCAATATCCTGCAAAATTTCTATGCAGCCTCATGAATGGACATTAATAAAGAAAAATCTCAACTCTTCTTTTTTAACACCCCTTTACCTATTCAACTTCACATCACCAACATCCTAGGATTCACGCATAGCTCCATTCCATCCAAATACCTTAGCATTCCACTCATTAATAAATCCCTTTAGAACTACTCTTGGGAGGGGCTCCTCTCTTCCATGGGAAAAAGACTCTCCTCCTGGACCTTTCGAATGCTCAACCTTCCCATTCGCCTCATCCTCCTCAAATTAGTCCTTCAAACCTTACCTATTTATTCCTTCTCTGCACTGGGTGCCCCAAGATGTATTCTTACTGCCATCAAAACCTTTCAAAGAAAATTTCTTTGGAAATGGGCAAAGATGGAATGAAAAATAGCTATGATCAGTTGGGAAAAGATATGCAAACCAAAATTAAAAGGCGGTCTTGGTTTAAGGGACCCCGCCACTCTCAACAAAGTCCTTAATGAAAAGATTTGGTGGAGATGTTTGAAGCAACCTAAGGACCTTTGGGCCAGACTCTGGAGGAAGAAGTACGTTCCACATATTGCTGAAAACAAACTTATCATATGGAATGAAAACATACTAGGCTCCTTGATTTGGAACGCTGCAAGACAAGGCCACTCTCTTATTGTCGATCATGTTGTCTGGGAAATATGGAACGGAAGGAAAACTACCTTTTGGAATGACTCGTGGAGACAATGCCCCTCCTTAATGTAGCACTCCATCACATAAAATATCCTTACCCCCACCACTCAGGCTGGTCTAATCACGGTCACAGACTATTGGCAAGAGAACCCCCTAGGCGCAACTTGAAATCATTGGAAGTCCACTACCACAGAACTTCATGCTCCAGTGCATGCGAATATTCAACCTTAGCACGAGATGAATTCTTCTAGGAAAATTCCAGTTTCTCAAGGAGATGACATCTTAATATGGGGGAACTCCTCACGATGCACCTTCACCATCAAAGAGGACTACAATATAATGACAACCTCACACTTTCTCCCCCAAGAACCAGTTTCGGCGAAAATATGGTCGAATAAACACTGGCAAAATATAAGCATTTTCTCTGGCTCGTTGCACACAAGGGCATCCTCACCTAGGACAACCTCACCAAAAGAGGTTTTGTCGGGCCCTCCATTTTCCCTCTTTGCTGGAAAGACTCAGAATCTCAAAATCATCTGCTCATTCTCTGCTCCTACAGTACACAAATATGGGATCAATGTGCCTCAATAATGTGCACCACGGATTGCAAAGGAGAAGGCCTCGGGGAGACCTTATAAGAATAGAGAGACTCAACTTTTTAGTCTCCCATCCTAAACCGTATATGGAAGCTACTTCTAGGCTTCATCCTATGGAAACTATGGAAAGAGAGAAACAAACAAGTTTTCCTTTCATCTCAGCTTGACTAGTAGAAAGTATGGAAACACATAAATGACAACATTAGAGAAACCATTCACCTTCATACCTAGAAAGAGGAATACTTGGATTTTCCTCCACAGGAAAAGTGCATCTTGGACAAATGGATCATCAACTTTCACCCACATTTTTCAAGGAAACCCAAAAGTTTACAAGACAAAGGAAACCCTTCACACTGGTCTCCTCCAGCTTCAGGATTCATCAAATTAAACTTTGATGGAGATTCCAAAGGTAATCCGGGCCCTGCCGGCTTCAAGGTGGTTCTTTGCAACAGTCAAGGAATCATAATACTCATTGTAGCCATTAGTATTGGACATAACACAAACACCACAGATGATCTCTCAGGTCTAATCAAAGGACTATAGTTTTCTCAAGACAATGGACACAACAATCTGATCATAGAGGGGGATTCTCAAATAATCCTAAGATTTTTTGTAAAGATACTCAATGGAGTGGATCCAGACAACATCTCCCCTTGTTTTCAACTTACCACAAAACTTAGTGCCATTGCATCTCTCATTTCACCTCACTTGGTGCTCATTCCTTCGCATGTGAGAAAGAAAGACAACCAGGTAGCAGACAAACTGGCTAATTTTGGGGTGGCTTTAGAAGGTAGATATCCTCTATACGTTCCCCACCCACAGGGATCAACCCCTCTTCCAGGATTTCATAGCTAAGGCTCTTAGCAAAGATATCCCCTTGGATGGGATGTCAGAGCGCTCCACATGTCCATCCACGAAATCAGATCCTGCCACCTTGCCTCGAGCCACGTGATGACACCTGTTGCTCCCTTCATCCTTTATTACCATCTTATGGTTTTTGAAACCATCAATTTCACCATGCTCTCAACTAAATGCTTCAGTGCACTTAGAGTTGGATTCTCATCATGGGTATGGCACTGGTACATTGTACGATCCTCCTGTGCTCATGTACCTTTACTCTAAATCCTTGTTGTTGGGTAAATCTCCCCTACGGACTTAGCATTTAAGGGCTTTAATCATGCATGCAGAAAATGACCATTCAAAAGGCCTCTACTTTCTCCTATTCTCCCGACACAAAACCCCACACACATGCAATACAAAGGTGTAAACAAGATTAGATAACTCTACCTTAAGTCCTTTGTTTGATGTCGATCCCTTTGTCTTCACTCGCTCTTTGATTGTAGTCCTCCTCCCAAATATGACTTGCATTCACACATGAACAAACAAAGAGCTATGAACATGCATTTCATATACTAATTGCTAGGTTATATGTGACAATATCATAAAATAAATATTCAACTTGAACACATGATATGGTGGGACGGGAAAAGTATTCCTTTTTTGTACTAATCTTCACAAGGGTAAACTTACAATATGTGGCCGACACTGCTCCTTGAAACTGGTCCTGGGCTCCTCTTCAACTGTCTTCCAACTGCTTTGTTCTATAATTCCCTTTGCACAAGGATGGATAAATGTTGGGACAAAGGGAATGCCAATTTGGGTATATTTTCTCTACTATGATTTTCCTCCTTTCAAATGGGACCCCTACCCCTTATTTTATAGGCTAGAAGGAGCTAGGTATTTGGTCGAGTGACTAGCCATGCATGGCCGAAAGGTTTAGTTAACTTTCCCAAAGCTGTGTGTTCCGTCAACAAATTTCCTTTTTTCATGATTTTGTAGGTACACGCGGGATGTAGTGAGTCAGCTAGCATGTACACGTGTGCAGTAATGGAGTAGGGTGTGTGGGCCTTTAAAAATGGGGTTTTTAAGAAGATTTGTTCAGTGATGGCTTGACAAAGAAGGGTTATGAGATGGCTTGATGCCAGGTAAGCATGCATTGTGAAAATTAGGGTTATAACAGATGCCCCCTAATGTGTGAGGTCAGAAGAGCATTTGATGGACGAAATACATTACCAATCTTTACCAATGTACCGAACCAGTGAGCCCAGGAACTAGAATTAGGGAGGTGCCATCTACAAAATAACAATTGTCTCACCGAGGTGGACATACCCATGCTCGGGATAAAATCATGGATGCCAATCAAATACACTGCAGATCCATGTCATATAACTATATAGAGTGTAGCCGCAAGCAATATACAATGAATCTACATCTCGAAATCAAAAGATATACATGTATAGTATCCATCTTCCAGAATCTGATACGACCTGATGGCTGGAGATAACGGCGTCAGAGCTCGAGAAACAACTTCAAAAATATTCAAAACTTGGGTAGGAGTGTAATATGAGTGTACGAATTCACTACCCAAAGGTCTTTGATGGCTCGTTGGGCTTGGGCTAGAGGATATTTGATGATCAAACTAAAGGCTTCATTGATTTTGAACAAAGATTTGATTGGGTTTTCAAGATGGCCGGGCATGAGGGCAAGAGACAAATTGCAGAAAGATCGACTTAGGCTTGGTAAAAAATTCCCTTGGAGAATAGCACGACAAATGATGAGACTTAGGCAACATGGCATTGACATAAGTTCACGATGCAGGAGACAACACAAACTCTCCATATGTTTGAAAGAATAATGAAACGGAGGACACAACTCGTATGTAGTGAGAACAACTTCCTAAGGTCATATTAAATCTCAGGGCTTGACGAACAAACAAAAGGATATGCTTTATCCAAGGGTGACTCATTGTGCTAGCAATAAAAAAGAAAATACTTTTCCCTTCCTCTTTTTGGGGTATATTTGATTTTTTTGTCTTTTTCAAATAATTATGAAAAGATTGAAAAAGAATAAAGAATGCTACGTTACAAAGGGGGAACGAGTGTCGAAAACATATGAGTTCTAGGCGCAAGGACTAAACTGATGTTCATGCTAAAAAAAATCCCTTCAGGGGTCAAGGTGTCAAGACACAAAGGCAAAGTGCTACAAGGCTTGCGTTATAAGGCATGTTTTAGATGGGTCAGTTGAGAGCAACATGAAGCCAGCATTTAGGCCAAAGACGCAGGAATGAAAAAGCGGTTAACAAGACACAATGATAATGTCCTTTGATGTAAGTTTAACGAGCCCAGAGAAGGTAAGGTCGGTCGTTTTTCATGTTTAGAGAGTCTGAAAAACATAAAGGATACTCCACTGTGGTACCTTTTTCGAAGGTATTCTAGTCGGTTCGAAAAGGGGTAAATTAGCATTGAAAAGACGTCTATTCAAAACCATTTTAACAAGTGTGATAAAGACAAGATCACTCGACAATTTTTTTCATTTTTAAGGAGTCTAAAAAAAGCTTAACTATGGACTCCATCAGGAATGTTCTTCTGAACTAGTTTAACGAGTGTGAAAGAATAAGGTCACTCAATGATCTTTTTAATTTTAGGGAGTTTGAAAAGAGCTTAACTATGGACTCTGTGGGGGTTCCTTTTTCATAAATTTAGTCCCTCAGGCCTGAAAAAGGATTAAAATCATACATGAGAATAATCTTCTAGGGGATTGGAGCTCCTAGAGTATACCTTTGTTCGTACAGTTGACCATCCAGATCGAAAAACGGGTAAACTACCGCCGGACAGACGTGACTTCAAATTTCAGTTTAACGAGTGTGAAAGGCCACAAGATTGCTCGACAATATTTTCATATTTAGAGGGTCTGAAAAGGGCTTAAAAGAAGACCCGTTATGTTTTTTTTGGGAGTCCTGAGGGTGAGGTCAAGAGTGACTATGAATCATGCAAATGGGGCTCAAACTCATAATTAAGAAAAACTAAAGAGGACTCCCAAGCCTATAGTCATTAGTAACAGCATGGACACCAAAATGCAACTAGGATCTACCTAGGGCATCCATGTTAAGGTAGGCTCTACCACCAAATTACGACACTTCTAAAGCAACAATGATGGTTTCGTGTCACAACATGATGGGATCGATCCTATGGCAAAGCATAAAAGACAACAAGATGCAAGAAGTGGAGGTGGAATCCCAACTGAAATGCAATGAGTTGGCAAAAAGACTTTTTACCAAAGGACCTTCAAAAACGACCCAAAACTCCAAAAAGGTTCCAAATACCCAAAGAAACTTTTTCTGTGACCATCCAAAGAAAACTCCTGGACCATGTTAAATTATTTTCAGTTTAGAAAAAATGACAAAAGAGTTCGAAAATTGACAAAAAGAGGCCAAAAATTCTATAAATAGAAGTTGGGAGCTCATTATCACCATTGTTAATTTAGAAATTGACTAAAATCCAAAACTACCCCTTTGTGAAAAGAGTTGATTCTAGGAGCCACGGTGGATGAAACAACCATCTGCTTGGACCAAGTAAGTACAAACTACCTCATCTTGCAATCTAATTCTTTGTTTATGCATTTAGTTTCATTTTTTTGGGGGGGCGTCGACCTTCAAAAAGTTGACCCTACGTCCACGTGGGCTGTCCTATGACAGCCTGCATGTGCACTCATGCTATCATATGACAGACCACATGTACACGCGACTGTCAGCAAAACAGCCCGCATGGACCCTCTATTTAGTGTAAACAATTAAGAAAGGAAGAAACAACTCTTCTGAATTTTTCCCATGTGTAGGATGTATGTTCATTGGAGGGAAAGAGAGCATGAGGATATTGATGTGTTGGTTGATGCAGACCCTAATGCTCTTGTTATGTTAATGCAATGTGCTTTGTTAAATTTTTACCATTGTCCGTTCATGCGAGCACAACCTAGGCTACTGAATGCCTTAGTTGATTATTGGCATCTTGACACTGAGGCCTTTATGTTAGAGGGGCAGTTGTTGGTGCCAACGATAGAGGACATATACTTTTTGACTGGCCTCTCCAGGAGAGGGGAACTAGTCAATTTCCATACCTTTCCTTTAGGGCCTCTCAACATATCAGAGTTGATTGGACTCCACTATGAAGCTGGTACTGATAGAATGAGCTCACAGGTGTTGATAAGCAAGATTTCAAACTTATCACTGAAAGTCATAGTGTTGCTCATTGGGTGGATTACTGGGTCTATGTCTTTGCATTAGGCTTCCCATGCATAAATGAATTATGCATTTCAGTTATTAAATGCACAAATCTTTGACTGGAGCACCACATTATTAGATTGTATGAAAAGGCAGCTAACAGATTATCGGTTACGGAATCAGAGGAACTTCGGGTTTGGAATTATTCTATGCTCTTTCTTCTTTGAAAGAGTGCCCAATTTTAGCCCTCAAGAGGTGGTAAGAGGGCACCTAGCCTCTAGCCCTGCGTTATGCAGATGGGCGGTGTTGATGCCGCGATAGGGGAGGGGATGAACCATTGAGGCTTTTGATGACAACTTTTTTGCTTGGTTGTCACGACAGATCCCGGTCATAGAGGATTAACCCTATGCTGAGATTGACTTCTCGAGAGATCCTGAGATACTGATACCTCTTGGCGAAGAGCGTGGCGAGATGAGTAAGCTTGTTTTTTTTTTTTTAAATGGATGTGATTTTTTTTATGAGGTTTTATATATATCATTTTTTTATTATATCAAGGTATTTGAAAGAAATGTGTCTGTTGTATGCAGATGTGGGGCTAGTGAGACTAGCGGATTATGTGAGGAACATGCAACGTCCTCAGCTAGAGGATGCACCAGCTGCCGCAGGGGGACCAACAGTAGCAGGAGGACTTCCAGCCGGTGAGGCTGTGAGAGTTCTGAGACGAGTAGAGCAAAATTTTACCTCCCTCACTCGCACCATTCCTATGGCGGAGATTGAGGATCTACCACCCTCTATGCAGCCTCACGTAGTGGGGGTGCCACGGATGTGGGTCCACCTTTTTCGGCGTTTGGAAAACACCATTGATCATTACAATAGGGCCCACAGCCCCGTCCTTAGTTATGTTGGAATTTCCACATGCCGAGGGCACTACTTGTATATTTTTTAGGGCATAAGCCCTATGACTCGTTACTGGTTGTATTTTTTGTGGCGCTTGTGCCCACCTATATACTCTGATGTTTTTGATATTATATATGGATTTTTATGTCTTTTTATGTGTTTATGGAATACATCTAATTTACAAATGTATTTACATGTGCATGTGTTCATTTTTCTTTATATGTGTGCAATATGCCAATCTAATACATGATTAGCTAGGGCATCTATAACTTGATTCAATCTCCTAGGAACATGGATATATGTAATGTAATCAAAACTTCGTTCTAAGAGACGTACCCTAAGGAATCGTCGGTGTAGAGTAGGATCATAAACGCGGTAAACTCCATTTAACTAAGACACAAACAGCTGAGCGTCTAAATATACCCGGAGGCGAGAGATACCATGTGACACAACGTCACACAACAACTCTAAAACTACACTGTATTCGACAACATTGTTTGTGGTGTCACCTAAACAGATACCTCCTGAAGATAACAATTGGCCTTGAGGTGTGTAAATTACCCAAGTTGCAGAAGCAAGCCTCTGAGAGTGTCGGCTTGCACCATTCGCAAACCCAATGAACACCTATGATTCACTTGACATCTGCCACAATGAAAAAGATGACATCAAACGACACGTCCATAAAACCAAAAAGGTAAAAACTCAAACGCAAAAGATGTACAGGAACTATACATATGTTACAAAAAGTTACCCAAGGTGACCTACCTATGAGTAATACTTCTTGAGGTAGAGCCCATTTCTAGGCTTTGCCAAAGGATTTCCCTCAAAGTCTACCAGATGATAAGCGTCCTTTTTTAAAACCTCTTTTACAATGAAAGGTCCAAACCACATGGGTTTGAACTTGCCTTCCCCCAGGGGGTCCCCAGGGGGTCCTTATCTTGGTTATAGACTAGGACAAGGTTGCCTTTCGAAAAAATACTAGGATGAATGAACCGATCATATTGACACTTGACCTTTTGTTTGTGAGCTTCGTTGGCCATGGCCGCATCATGACATTGCTCATTGAGCTGTTCGAGGTATAACAAACGTTCTTCAAGTGGTGAAGTGTCTGGAAATAACTGTACTGCCAATTTTAGAGATGGGATCTGACACTCTATAGGCAAGACTACTTCCAACCCGTAAACGAGTTGAAAAGGTGAGAAACCGGTTGTAGTCTTGACAGACATTCGGTAGGCCCATAAGGTCGAGCATAACATCAAATGCCAATTTGTCTTGGCTGAATTGATCGTTCGCTGTAAAATGGTCTTCATAGATTTATTGACAACTTCCACCTAACCATTCTCTTGGGGGTAATAGGGTGATGCGTGTTCTTGTCTCAACCCAATATTTGATGTTAACTCGGTCATCATTGTGTTCTGAAAGTGACTGCCATGGTTAGTGACAATCTCTCTTGGGACGCTGAACCTTGCTATAATTTGGTTTAACAAAAAGAGAGAAGTTGTCTTGCCATCATTTTTGAACGTTGGCATAGCTTTGTCAGAGGGAAATACTAAGTCTAAAGAGTCTGTATCAACGAGGGAACCTTGAGCCCAAATAGGCTCTAAAATCGGATCTAACTCTTGTGCAGGAGTTAGATTAGGGTCGGCAGAAGCTTGCTGGACTAAAGAGTACACAACTTCTGCCATGAAAAAAGGCATGGCCATACCATGGTGCCTTGTCCCTGCCATCATGGTTGATGGGGAAGGAATAATCCATGGATCATTGAAGTAAGTCGTGAGAAACGACGAAACCTAAAAAATATCAACCTTATGGTGGTCTGATATGAACTTCACATCACCCTGAGGAGGTGGATAATTGAATGTACCCATCAAATGTGAGCACAAACCAATTCCCATGTTGACTATACCGGGTTGAGGGTTATCAATCATTGGGACCACGGATGCCCCCAATGAAGGGTTAGAATGGGAGAAAGACAACTGATCAATGGTCATGATTCAACCTTCGTGTGGAAACAACAAAACTCAGAAACCTGTCGCGACCACTGCTTGAATGGCATAGGTCCAACTCCTTCCTAACAAAAGATTGTAGTCGAGAGATGCATCAACTACTTAGACTTTGACACACACAATTTTCCCCCCTAGCTACACTGGGAAAGAAGGGATGATTCCATGTGGCCGGAAAGAATGACCATCGAAAGCAGTGAGGAGAGTAGGTGATGGAGACAAAAAGGGCTAGCCAATGGCCTTACAACATGCCAAATACACCAGGCATGTCAAGGCACCCTCATCAACCACCTTGCGGAAAATGTTTCGAGTAAAGTTTTTCGTGCTGTAAGTCACTACTATCTGGAATGCTACGTGGTAAGGGAGACAAGGTTTTAAGTCGGTTGTATCAAGCATGATCGTACCCAGGTTACAAGTCTCAACAGATCCTAAAGCAGATAACAGAGCCTTTCTCTAGGAAGGGCAACTCTGAAGGACTTCCAAAGCCGAGATCGCACAAGGGGTATGAGACAAATCTTCCACCATAGAGTAGTTCTGGGTAGCCCTTGCATTTGGGTTATGAGAAGTTTTTTTGAAGGCACCTTTTGGGATGCGTTTCATAGTTTCTCCCAATGTCTTCTTGATTTGAAGAGGAAGAGATGGGATTTCATCTTCTTTACTTTTCTCAGAGGTACTTGGCTTACTGTAGTCATGTGCTCTAGTCGTTGTAAAGGCATCACCTTTCACCATATACACATTCGCGGATGGTGGATTATTCGCAGGCGAAGGGGGTACTTGACTGCCCCCTTCCACACTTGTAGAGGCCTGGGTTAGATTTTTCCCATATTGAAATGGGTTTGTTAAGATAGCAAGCTGCTGCTGTGACAATAAATTTTGGGCCTCCGCAAGCCGAGGGCACTGATGAGTCAGGTGGTCTTCCGCGCAAAGGTTACATGGATACTTCGCTTTTCTTTTCTTAGTGTTGCCCCCACCAGCATTATTAGTGGGTTTCTTATCCCCCTTACCCTTCTGATGTTGTTTCTTATTTCCATCAGGCTGCTGGGTGGCCTTTGGATTTGTCGATTGCACACTGTGTACATCCGACATTTGGGAAGGGGGAACAGTCGGACCAGTGGTCTAGCTGGCCGCTATGTGTTGTATAGACAGTTGCTACAATTTTTTTGTCAGCTGTTCAAGGGGCTTTGCTTGTGCTGAACCAACAATACCATCGACATGTGGTTCAGCTCTCTGTCTGGTTTTAACAAGGATGGAGCATGGCACATCTGACAAGATTTCGTACAGTAGCCCAGACTGAGAATAAATTAGCTCAAGCTGTTGAGCTCTCATGATGGCATCTTCTTCGGAAAACACTCCTGATGTTGTGATGTCTTTGGATAACTGTGGGACCAAATACTTAAGGAACCACTCAAGCAGGAATGCTGGTGGGACTGACACTTTAATCAGACTTTTCTAGCATCTCCATTCTCGGATGTGATCCAAGATATGGTCTTCTTTTGTCTGTGAGAAATTGGCTAGCAATTCTATGCCAGTGTCGTATCTCACAGGTAACTAGAAATGGTTTAGGAAATCCATTGCCATTTCGCCGAAGAAAGAGTATCTTGAGCGGTCGAGCTCAATGTACCATTTCACAACACTCCCAATGAGAGTGTGTTGAAAAAATAACAATTGTACGGAGTCATCTTTCAATGTATTAGATGAGCAACAAAGGTGAAAGGTAGTCACATGATCTCCTGTATCTTCATTAGGCTTGGCTTCTAATTTTGGTATGTCCGAAGGCAACTTCGTCGACATAGGGGGCCAACACAGATCGTGACAGATAGGGTCATTCAACAACCTAGTTAAGTCAGGAAAATGCAAGGTTTCTAGGAAAGGTAGTTTGGGTTGCTAGTGATAACCGTGGAAAAAGAGGCTTGGAGTTTGACTTGCACCAGGTTGCTAGGAAAAGTTGGGTTGCTGGCCAGGGTTCTGGTAGAAACCATGGACATGATTAGCGTACAGATTCTGTGTTTGAGGAGACATCATCAAATGATTCCCAAAATAGGACGTAGATGGTTGGGCGTGCATTACATTTGGAGGACTTTGAGAAGGGTTGCCCCATGATGATCCCATGGGCCTAGGTTCTGTGCCTTGCCTAGGGTTCCATTGGTTGTGAAAGGAGTTTCCACTGATCGACATTCTTGACAAGGGAACTGGTCCTTGCCAAGCATTCCAAGGTCCTGGTGCGGAAGGAATTCTTGGGTGTGCCCCCTGTGTAGGAATAGTACCCTGCATAGGATTTGGTTGTCCATAACTGGGATGGCCCCTAATCAGAAAAGCAACTAACGAGAAAGAATTGTTACCAAATTCTCTGAAAAAAGAAAATGGTGTCGAACCTACCGGCATACTTTGAGAAGGTATTCCTTGTCTCCCTGCTCCTATCGCACTATAGTGTGTGTTTGGTCCGACGGGAGGCTGGTGAGCACCGCCGAGTGAAGGGGACGAAGGAAGTATATGACCTCCTGAATTGCCCCTTATGGACCCTGGTAGAGGATCGTTAGAGCTCCCTGCCCCCAGACCTACAATCTGTGTAGTGGAGGAGGTAAGTACAGGGCTTGTACCTGAGCTAGGCATCCCGTATGAGAATGGAGGGCCTGTCACATTATGTATGAAAGGATTAGTGGTCGCCACCAAAGACGGGGTCATACCACTGCTCGTGGTAGAGGCAGTCGAGACCAGGGTGGCTTGGACTGGTGACGGTGGGTTAGGGAGTGGAACACCTCCTGTGGTGAAAGCCATGGTAGGAATAGAAGAATTCCCAACAGAAGTGGCAACATTTGTTTCCATTGCTGCGTGTGGCACTGTCTGGTGCTCCTAAGGTAGGACCTGCACGATGATGGGAGCAGATAGATCAGTGATTGGAGGGTTGTAAGGACCAAGATCTTCCACTTCAACTTCGTCAACATTTGGTTCCTCCGGATGTTTGTCAGGCACAGTTTTATGTGATCCGGTTGCTTCAAAAGACCCTTGTTGGTCTAGATTTCACCTTAGTGGTGGTGGGGGTGGCTCCAGTGTAATTGGTGGCAGGCCCATAAGCCTTCATGACTGACAGAGCTCATGATCCTCCACTATTTGAGAAGATCAAAGACACACTAGGGCTTTCTATTCGTTCAAAAAATAGCACACACTAGAAAAAGTCCCTACGAGATAAAACAAACAATCACTAAACTAGTTGGAAGAACAGTTACAACAACCAACACTAGAGAAAATTACCAGTGCAAGTGCAACTCGAATACGGAAGCACCCTCTAGGTATACTCTGCAAAGCATGGCCTGATGTCTATCCTAGGTACCGCGGTATACCCATGCACTCACCTGTGTAAGTCCGTAGAAAGATAGGAAACTAGGTTTCCAGTGCGCGAACAGTCACCAGGCAGGTACAGTCGACAATTGGGTAGACCATAATGACCAGGGTATCAAGCCCAAAACCTATCAAGGGTATCTAAAGAAAGTGTTCTGGAAGACAATTGAGGACCTCGAACAGATTCAATATCCATGAAGCTCCGTGGCAAATGCAATCGATGGAATCCCCATACAAGCCCTCTATATGTGTTCTCCACTACGATTGGTCCGACTTTGGAGGGGTTATCTCCGATACCTTTCCTTACGTGACCTCATGTTTATCCCCTGTGTTAGAGGGGGGTCTCGGATAAATTTCACGATAATGGATTTAGACACTCCCTAACTCAGACTCTGATGTTTGATTTAATGGCCTTGAAGAGTTTCCTCTCCAACCTAATTCAAGGTCCTAACCCTAAACTAGTTGGTTGACCCTACAAACATAAAAAGTATAGTTAATTTTAGATTTAGTGTTCTTTTTAAAGGCTTGTCTTAAGTCAAGGGTTATAGAAATGAAACTAGTGATGTTTTGAGCGACACAAAGCGAAAATAAGCAGAAAAATGGAAACAAAAGAACCTTTATGAACAAATTCAAATTTGCGTTTTTCAATTGCCTAACCATCTTTTCAAATTATGATTTCTAAGATATTTCAAGTAGCCCACTCAACACAGGATTTCACTCGACTACGAGCTACTTATTGTCTAAGTAAACTGTTCAGAACTTATGAAAACAAAACTTTTCGTGATTATTAATGCAACCAACTACTCAATCAAACAAAGTAGTGAAAAGTTTTTTATTTATTTAATGCTCACAAAAGAAAAAAGGAAAAATACCGACAAGTAAAGACCACGAAAAACTTCTGTCCTAAGCACAGATCACAAAGAGTCACTAAAAATAACACACAAGTAGATTAAGATGGACTCTCACACTTGTCTAAAAACCCTATAAAAGGAAAATTTTGAGGAAAACTTCTTAATGAAAAAGAAAACTATTGTTGTGATCAAACCTAAGTGACTGACTGCTATGACAGAGATCAATAAACCTAAGAGGTATAATTATTGATAAGTAAAAGGATGACTTCCTCTCCCTCAACAATTGTTTTTTCAACAGGCACGAGGTTGGCAGTTCAACAACCAACGTGTGCACGAGAGTTGTGTAAAGTTAGGGCTCATGTACACGCTCGCAAACCTTATGCAGGCCGCGTGTACTTCTACAACTCTTCAAAAAAAAAAAAAAGCAATCAAGAACTGGAAGAGACTACTGGTATTGAGAACCAGGATCTCTTGAAGACTCAGAAAATGACTTTTCTAGAAAAAATAAAACAATGCAGGGAAAAATTCATAGAAAAAAACCAATCTGAGGTGGAAATTAAGCTAAAAAACTGCAAACACAGAAACCAGAATGAGATCCAGAAAACCGCTGATGAGGATCACTCCCGACAGGGGAGAGGATGACTGCCTCTCTAATTTTATTTTATTTTGAATTCACACATGCGACTGACACTTCATCATCTAGCGTAAACGCGAGGGCTATATGAAGGTAGGGCATGGGTACACGAGTGCAGGCCTTGTACGGGCCGCATGTACCTCTGTGATTCTTGTAAAAACAAAATGCAGCTAAGCAAAGAAATAGAGACCACTAGTATGGAAGACCAGAATCTTTGTTAGCTCAGACGTTTGCAGAAACTTTAAAAATAAAGGATGAAACCATTTTTTTTTAAAATACCCAAGAAATAAATCCCATAAAACCCTAGAGATCCCCAGTATGGTCTCCAATTCTGTTGTTGGGTAAATCTCCCCTACGGACTTAGCATTTAAGGGATTTATTCATGCATGCAGAAAATGACCTTAAGTCCTTCGTTTGATGTTGATCCCTTTGTCTTCACTCACTCTTTGATTGCGGGCCTCCTCCCAAAGATGACCTGAATTCACACATGAATAAACAGAGAGCTACAAACATGCATTTCATATACTAATTGTTGGGTTAGATGTGACAATATCATAAAATAAATATTCAACTTGAACACATGATATGGTGGGATGGGAAAAGTATTCCTTTTTTCTATTAATCTTCACAAGAGTAAACTTACAATATGTGGCTGTCACTACTCCTCGAAACTGGTCCTGGGCTCCTCTTCAGCTGTCTTCCAACTTCTTTGCTCTATAATTCTCTTTGCACAAGGATGGATAAAGGTTGGGACAAAGGGAATGCCAATTTGGGTATAGTTTCTCTACTATGATTTTCCTTCTTTCAAATGGGACCCCTACCCCTTCTTTTATAGGCTAGAAGGAGCTAGGTATTTGGTCGAGTGACTGACCATGCATGGCCAAAAGGTTTAGTTAACTTTCCCAAAGCTGTGTGTTCCATCAACAAATTTCCTTTTTTCGTTCTTTTGTAGGTACGCGTGGGCTGTAGTGAGTCAGCTAGCATGTACACACATGCATTAATGGAGCAGGGCATGTGGGCCTTAAAAAATGGGGTTTTTAAGAAGATTTGTTCAGTGATGGCTTGGCAAAGAAGGGCTATGAGATGGCTTGATTCCAGGTAAGTGTTGGCGGCGGAAGTCACTCCTGGATTGCTATCAGGAGCAGAGCCCGACGCCCATCAGTTTTATGTCACAGTTTGTTTATAGATGGGGTGACCGAATGGAAGCCAACTCAAAATGATAACATTCTAATTCTAAAACTAGGCCAGGTATGCATGGGCAAGTGAGGTCTTGCATAAACTTCATACAATGAGTTGTAGTAAAGGGTGAGTAGGTGGAAGACTTGTATAAGAGAAAAGCAGAGGTTTGTTATTAACAACGGGTTCCTAACAGGCTGAGGAAGAAGATGTCTAAATGCAATATCATATTACACATAAACGCAAAAACCAGAGAATACAACTATGCGACAATAAATCTTTCATCATAACATAACTGCAAAAACTCGCGTGACTCAGTCAATCACGAACTCTCTAGCATGAGATGAAATTAAATGGAATAAGGAGAACTGTCTGTCATAAAACAAGAAATCTCATATACAGGTGCATAAGCTGAAAGCTAGAATAGCAGTTAAAACATTACAGTAGGGAGCTCTGCTCAACCATCGACCCTTACAAAATGGCAAAAATGCCTACATATACTTCCCCCTTCCTTTCGCCCAGCAGAGGCGTCCCAAAACTTTCAATGGATGGTGTCGCCTCAATCAAATCTGGCCTACATTGTTCTGTCATATGCCTCTTTAATTCAGCATGGCTCACGCCAGGGTGGTAGCTGAGCCCTTTGAATGTTGGATTGGCGTGTGCAGGTTCCTCTCACAACTTGAAGACTCGGCGCGGCTGCCTTGAGGAGAAATGGTACAGGGGACCCTCCCGGGTAGAATTTCGGCCGGGATTACCATACTCATAAATGAGTGATGTGAGTTTTGAGCCATCCCCTCTTTTCTTCATTAATCTCCATCAGGCACTGGGATCCAAATCACATCGAGCTGGAGTTGGCAGAGCACAGTGCCCCCTTTCTGAGAATTAATTCGGAACCTTTGGCCAAAAGAAAAACGAAAGTGCCCCTCTTTCAGACTTCCTTCTTGATGACCAGACACTAAAACCATAGGCCTGAATTTGGGTGCCACCGGAAATTCAGGGTTCAGGATCTCAACATGCAAGAAATGAGGGGTGCCGGATTCCCAAAATGTCGATGCGCCGATGCGCCGATGCACCTTATGCGCTAGCCCCTACCGACTGGAACCTGATCCATATGACCTGTCTCTGAGTGATCGTAGTCAAACCCTCCATCAGAGTTTCCGCATTCACGATGTCATGATTCACAAGCCCTCTAGACTCGCGAATCTCCGATCCTCGATGGCTCCTCCCCGTCGGGACTTTCTCGATGACGCCGATCTCCTTTGTTGTTTCTTGCGTCCATGATCAGGCTCGCTTGAAGTTTATGGCTATGACCTTTGAATAAATCTCACCTGACCGGCATTCAAAATCCCACCTCCATGAGTTTACATCAGAGGTTTCAAATCGGAGAGGAAAACATCCCTGTGCAAGTAATGTCGCTAACATTAGGCTCCACGGGGGATAGAGTCATCCCCGCGATGCTCTAAGAACTTCTTTCGCAGCTTCAGTGCATTGCTATTGGGCTATGGAGTCACTTATTAGGCCGAAAACATACAAAAAGAAACTAAACAAGAACTAAAGGACAATATTTACAAACAGAGGAGCCATCTAAGGCTCAAATAAAACATTTTTTTAGAAAATGCCCATTCACTGGGCTGTTGAAAACCTCTTCACCCTCCAGATCTTGCAACCCATATGTGTTGTTGGAGAAAATCTCAGAGATTTTAAAGGGGTCGATCCAGAGGGCGTCGAACTTGCTGTTCTTGCCTTTATCCTGTCTGGGTGCATCCCACTTAAATACCAAGTCCCCAATCTCAAACTCCTTTTTCCTGACCTTCCTGTCAAAAGCCTACTTGATCTTCTGCTGATGACTGTAAACTGCATCCCTCACTTGTTCTCTGCTTTGCTGCACTTCCACTATCTGATGAATTCTTCTGATCATATGATTTGGTTCTCCCTCATAGTATTGAAAGAACTTCGCCATAGGTAAGGCGAGCTGAGTAGGGAAAATTGCCTCTGCTCCGTAGACTAGTTGAAACGGTGAAGTGCCCAGAGACTTCTTCGTCATGACACGATCAGCCCACAGAGAAAATTTCAACTTTGAATCCCAGGCTCTTTTTTTATCCTCTAAAAATCTTTTGATGATCTTTATCAGGATTTTGTTAGAGGATTCCACTAAACCATTGCCCTGGGGATAGTAGGGGGTGGAGTGAACTAGAGAGATCTGGAACTGCTCACAGAACTTAGTTAAAGGTTCAGATTTGAAAGAAGCAACATTATCGGTGATGATTCTGCTGGGACAGCCAAACCGGGCTATGATATCCTCCAGGAAGCTGATAATTACTTTGTGTGATGCGCTTCTGGTGGGGACAACTTCTATCCACTTGGTGAAATAATCTGTTGCAATCAGGATCCATCTGTGCTAACCACTTGAGGGAGAATGAATCTCTCCAATGAATTCCAACCCCCACTGCTGAAAAGGTTCCGAAGCTATTATGGGTTTCAAAGGCAGTGATGTGAGCTGTTGCTTTCCTGAGAACTTTTGACATTTGGTGCAAGCTATGACCTCCCTGCAAACATCGGCGAATAGAGTAGGCCAATAATATCCAGCCCTGAGGATCTTATGAGCTGTGGTTTTCCAGAAATGATGCCCCCAACAAAGGCCTTTATGGAAATCAAACATAACCTTTTGGGCTTCGAGTGGGTTCAAACATCTCAGCAGCATCCCCAAAGGATCTCTCCAGTACAAAGCTTGTTCAATGAGACAATACCTAACCGCCTTGAGCTTTAAATATCTTTCCCTGCTTTTACCCATTCCATCCGGAGGCTTCAATTCCCACAGGAAGTAAAGAATGTCATGATACCAGGCACAATTTACCAGCGATAAGCCATCTTGAGGGCATTGGCCGGGTAGCTCAGTTTGCTGAGTTCCTGAGCGAGTGTTGAGGAAATTGACTCCCAAGGCTTCACAATTGGATTCAGCAAGTAGCTTGGCTAGGCCTTGCCCCTTAACCAGCTTGGTGGGCTTTATTTCCAAGTCAAATTCCATAATTTTTGTTATCCATTTGCCTCTTCTCCCATCTATGTCTGGTTGTACAAGAATGTCCTTTACAGAAGTTGAAGGAACGTATGCTGTCACTTTCAAATGCAAGATGTAGAATCTGAAAGCTTTGAGGGATTTCACCAAGGCATAAGCCTGCTTTTCCATGATCTCGTACCGGAGCTCTGCATCTCTCAATGCCTTGCTGAAGAAGGCAATGGGCTACTCACACCCTTCCTCACTTCTTTGCAATAAGACCGCCGCCACTGTATCAAAAGACGCAAAGGAGAAAATTAGGAACTCTTTGGAATAATCAAGACTGATTAGCACAGGCGCCTCAGTCAATGCCTTTTTTATTTGGTCAAAAGAGGCCTTGGGCTCAGTGGTCCATTTCACTTCGTTTCCCTTTCTGATCATTGTTGTGATGTGTTTTACCAGTTCAGCGAAATTTGAGACGAATCTCCTCGGGAAGTTAATCTTTCCTAAAAATGCCTGAACCTCTTTCTTAGACCTGGGCAGTGAAAGGGTCTGAATTGCTTCTACCCTGCTAGGATCAATCCTCACTCCCTCTGCTGACACTATATGGCCTAATAACTTCCCTTCCTTCATAGCAAACAAAGATTTCTTGGGGTTCAGGGATAGGCCAAACCTTCGACACTTCAAGAAAACTTTCTTCAGATGACAACGGTGCTCCTTGTCTGTCCTGGAGAAGACTGTGATATCATCTAGATAGATTACCATGAACTGGTCCTCCCCGATGAATGCTATATCCATAGCTCGCTGAAATGTTGCTCCTGCATTCATCAACCCGAATGGCATTTTGGCATACATGAAGGTGCCCCAAGGAGTGGTGAAGGTGGTCTTCTCCCTGTCTTCAGGCATGACTGATATCTGGTTATAGCCAGAAAACCCATCGATCGTGGATATCCTGGAGGCACCAATTACCCTCTGCAGTATGTGTTCCATCTTAGGTTGGGGGTAATTGTCTTTCTTGGAGCTTCTGTTGAGATTCCTGAAATCAACGCAGAGCCTAATTTCTCCGCTCTTCTTCCTTACTAGAACTAAATTGGCCACCCATTCAGAATATCTCAAGGGGACGATGATTTGGGCATCTAACAATTTCTTCACTTCTTTCTCCATGACAGGTAGCAACATGGGATTTATCTATCTCAGCTTCTATCTAAATGGTTTAGCCTCCTTCTTTAGTGGGATCTTGTGCTCGATGACAGATGTGTCGTACGTCTTGAGGTCTTCATATGTCCATGCAAACACATCGAAGAACTCTATGAGCAACTTTGTGTATTCGACCTTCTGTTCTTTGGTCAAACTGCTGGATAGTTTGACAAACCTGGGCTTCTATGGTGTGCCAATGTTGCATTCAGTTGTCTCGATATCTTCGCTTGAGACCTTTCCCTTTATTGGTACATCATTCCCATCGAACAATCTTTGTAAAGGGACAAGTCCTCTCAGAATGTGATTACTGGGCAGCTGAATGATCTGATGATTAGCGATTTCATTTAAAAAACTCTCAGGACGAGGGTCACCTTCCAAATCAAGATCTTGGTCAATATGCAATGTAGAAAATTCATCCACTGCTTGGAGAAACCTTTCGAGTTCAGAATCATCCTCAAACACCTTCCAATGCTTAACATTGTCCGGCACCGAGGGCCTATACCTTATCTCAACATCATTTTTTACCATAGGTGGTAGCGTAAATTTGAGCAAACTAGCTGAGACAGCTAAAGAATCGGCCAAGGTATTTTCTTCCCTCGGAATGAAAGAAATGTTAAAATCCAAGAAGAAATTATCAATAAGGTCCCATACTTCATTCTGATAATTTCTGAGTCGGGGATTATGGGCACGGTAAGCATTTCTTATCTGCTGAATAATCAACTCAGCATCTCCGAATATTGTTATCTCTTCAATTCCCATTTCCTTGGCGGCTCTCATGCCTAGGACAAGAGCTTCATACTCTGCCACGTTGTTGGTGACTTTGAATTCCAGCTTGTATGACAGGGACACGACCTCTTGACAAGGTGATATTAAAACCACTCCAGCACTAGCTCCTTCGCCAGAAGAAGCTCCATAAAAAAACATCTTCCACACAGGGGAGCTTTGGGGGGAAATCGGGTGATCAGGGCTGGGATGTTTTTTGATTAGTAAAGAGATTTTAGGGGCATCGGTAAGTTGTAGCAGACTAGACCCCAAGTGGGTGTCAAGCACAAATATGGGGTGATTGGTAGGGTATGCTTCATCACTGACAATATAGGCCAGCTGGGCTTCTCTGTATAATCTCCTGTGCTCTCCTCCAAAGACCGGAATAGTGGCATATGTGAGGTCCATCTGTAGTGTCTCTCCCAGTTTTTTGATCCATGATCTAGACAACAACATACCGAACTTGGGGGGAACGTCGGCTACCACAATATCCATGACCAGACTTTTCATGGGCAGTTGAAACGGGGAAATCACCAGATCTTTGATGAATCCTAGGCACTGCACTCTCCTTGAATCAAAGGAATATAAATGATGATAAGTTCTTGTCACTTCTAGTCCCAATTCTTCCATGACTATTTTTGGCATAAGGTTATGGGAAGCCCCTGAATCCATGAGGTAGTTATGTAGTACTTTATCATGTATATTCAGGGATGTGTAGAAGGGGGGGGAAGAGTCATCTCTGTCTTCTACCATAGGGCCTAGGATGATGGCTGGATTCTCTTCTTGAAGGTTTACTGAGTCATTGAGGGGCTGAGGGGACTCGGATTGTAGCAGCTTGGAGAGGGATCTTTTAAAATCTTCATTTTTAACTAGCTCTGAGAGGGGTATGGGAATTCTAATCTTCTGAATCTCATGCTCAAAATTGAAGGAGGGGGGAAGTTTAGGAGCTTCTCTTACCTCGGTGATAGGCTCTTTGGCTGCTAGCAAAACATTCTGAGTCTTCTTTTCTTTAGTTGTGGCTGCTGCAGATTTAGTAGGCTTCTTTGCTATGAGGGGTTGGTTTGAGCGGTTGAGGTCTCCTTCTTTCCTTCTCGATCTGAGATTATATCTGTTAGAAGCGTGACTGACCCTTTGTTCTTTTCCCAACTCATGAATTTGAGAACTCATCATGGATTCTTCATATGCGGACTACATCAAATGAGGAAAAGGGGGAGCTTCCTCAATACAGTGAATTTCAGAGCCAAACTCGTCTATCTCCTCTCTCTCCTCATGATCAACTAGGTTATTTTGGAGGGGGGCTTGAACCCTTTGATATTCTCTGTCCTTTCCCCTTTGTTCCCTCAGAAAAACCTGAGGCATATTGTTAGCAGGTCGTCTGAAACCTCTATTGTCATGGTTTTGGGGATTTCTGTACATGGGCTTCCCTTCTAACTCCAACCTGTCTATCTTGTCAGCAATCGATTTTATTGCTCTAGCTGTTTCATCTGTCTGATGGGGTAGGGGAGAGGAACTAGATGAGGCAGCTTCAGGCTTGCTCTTGGACGTACTTCTATCACCTGTGTTTCTGAGTCGGTTGACAACCAATATGTTATATTCTACCTCCATGGCTGCATCCTGCATGTGGTCCAGCGTAGCAGCTCTTCTCTCTCTCAGTAGTAGGCAGAAATCAGGATCAAAAGCACTAGAGTAAGTGATCACTGCAGAGGCTTTGGAGGGTTTTATCTCAGCAGGGATTCTGTTGTACATTTTATTAAATCTCTTGGAGAAGTTGGGAACAGACTCTCCTTCTTTTCTCTTCAACGACCCAAACTCTATCATGTAATACATGAAATCCTTCTTATCTCCCCATTACCTCAGGAAATCATTATCCAGGGTGTCAATTCCAGCAATAGATCCAGAAGCTAATTCTCTAAACCATTTCCTTACCTCACCATCCAAGCTCTGGACAAAAACCCTCATCCAGACATCTTCATTTCCAATGTTCAAGTTGTCTGCATAACTGTAGAAAGCAGCCAGGTGTTCTTCCGCAGTTATGTCCCCTTCCCCGGTGAACTTGGGCATATATTTCAGGTAATCCCCAGCAGGGAAAGGATTCATGGGATGAGGTAAGATCAAGGGAGCGTACCTAGCAGCAATTATGGCGTCCATCCTATTCAGAGGGGGATTAGCACCAGCCATGGGAATATTAGGTGAAGGAGAGCTTCGAGGAGAAAGAGTTCACAAAGGGGCTACCGAGAATAAATCTCAGAGTGGGGTGGGAAACAAGAGGTGATTCAATGAATGGGCTACCGAGCTCAAGTCAAGAGGTGCTCCTCTTTGTACAGGAGTGGTTCAACTAGGCGTGGGGAAATTTTCTGCGGTCCTGGGCCTACGCTAGGGTATAGCTTCAGGGGAGAGGGGAGTGACAAGGTCTTGACCCTCCGGTCCCAGACCAGGAGAGGAAAAATCGACAGGAACACTCCCAAAATTTAGGAAACGAGAAACTGCATAAACAGGCCTGTCGGGAAACTGAGGAGGAGAAAAAGGAGCTCCCACAGAAGGATGTGGTGGATTACCTGGTTCAGTGATGGACGCTTCTTCTTTAGAGGCATTTCCCCTTCTGAGCACTGCCTCTGGGTCTATTTTAGGCGTAGCTAGAGGCAACTGTGGATGAGACCGCATATGCCTACCTCTGAAAGCCACAATTAACAAAGCAGGTCCGCCACAGTGGAGTCATCACAATGGAGTCGCCAGGTGCATATTAGCAATCTTGAAAGGCTCCAATAATCCGATGCACCTTCGGACTCAAAGGCTCAATGCCATTCTACCCAGGGAAAATCTTCAATTTTGTCCCCAGCAACAGCGCCAGAAATGTTGGCGACGGAAGTCACTCCTGGATTGCTATCAGGAGCAGAGCCCGACGCCCATCAGTTTTATGTCACAATTTGTTTATAGATGGGGTGACCGAATGGAAGCCAACTCAAAATGATAACATTCTAATTCTAAAACTAGGCCAGGTATGCATGGGCACGTGAGGTCTTGCATAAACTTCAGACAACGAGTTGTAGTAAAGGGTGAGCAGGTGGAAGACTTGTATAAGAGAAAAGCAGAGGTCTGTTATTAACAACGGGTTCCTAACAGGCTGAGGAAGAAGATG
This sequence comes from Picea engelmannii, assembly GCA_009831015.1. NCBI lineage: Eukaryota > Viridiplantae > Streptophyta > Pinopsida > Pinales > Pinaceae > Picea > Picea engelmannii. Next base: position 462,219 of record ML786319.1, on the reverse strand, counting down.
TCTAAATGCAATATCATATTACACATAAACGCAAAAACCAGAGAATACAGCTATGCGACAATAAATCTTTCATCATAACATAACTGCAAAATCTTGCGTGACTCAGTCAATCACGAACTCTCTAGCATGAGACGAAATTAGATGGAATAAGAAGAACTATTTGTCATAAAATAAGAAATCTCATATACAGGTGCATAAGCTGAAATCTAGAATAGCAGTTAAAACATTACAGTAGGGAGCTTTGCTCAACCATCGACCCTTACAAAATGGCAAAAATGCCTACATATACTTCCCCCTTCCTTTCGCCCAGCAGAGGCGTCCCAAAACTTTCAATGGATGGTGTCACCTCAATCAAATCTGGCCTACATTGTTCTGTCATACGCCTCTTTAATTCAGCATGGCTCACGCCAGGGTGGTAGCTGAGCCCTTTGAATGTTGGATTGGCGTGTGCAGGTTCCTTTGGTGAATTGAAGACTCGGCGCGGCTTCCTTGAGGAGAAATGGTATAGGGGACCCTCCCGGGTAGACTTTTGGCCGGGATTACCATACTCTGCAATAAATGAGTGATGTGAGTTTTGAGCCATCCCCTCTTTTCTTCATTAATCTCCATCAAGCATCGGGATCCAAATCACATCGAGCTGGAGTCGGCAGAGCACAGTGCCCCCTTTCTGAGAATTAATTCAGAACCTTTGGCCGAAAGAAAAATGAAAGCGCCCCTCTTTCAGACCTCCTTCTTGATGACCAGATGCTAAAACCATAGGCCCGAATTTGGGTGCCACCGGAAATTCAGGGTTCAGGATCTCAACATGCAAGAAATGAGGGGTGCCGGATTCCCTAAATGCCGACAGCCGATGCACCGATGCACCTTATGCCTAGCCCCTACCGACTGGAACCTGATCCATATGAACTGTCTCTGAGTGACCATAGTCAAACCCTCCATCGGAGTTTTGGCATTCATGATGTCATGATTCACAAGCCCTCCAGACTCGTGAATCTCCGATCCTCGATGGCTCCTCCCCATCAGGACTTTCCCGATGACGTCGATCTCCTTCGCTGTTTCTTGCGTCCATGATCAGGCTCACTTGATGTTTATGGCTGTGGCCTTTGAATAAATCTCACCTGACTGGCATTCAAAATCCCACCTCCATGAGTTTACATTAGAGGTTTCAAATCGGAGAGGAAAACATCCCTGTGCAAGTAGTGTCGCTAACAGTAAGCATGTATTATGAAAATTAGGGTTATAACAATCCTCCCTCTTATGGCGATGCCCATCCCCCCAGTTGGTATCTATTGCTTTTTCCTTCCAAAAACTCTTGCATTCTGTCGTTATCCCTGGTGCCTACCTGGCTCTTCCTGTTCAAATCTTCGCCTCTCCCTCACGTTCGTTAGGCTATGCCTCACCTTCGAGGGAAGCCGAAGAGAGGTGCCCTTTGGTACCAAAACAGAGTGGCCATGGTCAGCAAGAACGCACCCACCTTTGCTCTTGTGCTTATCTCCTCACCTCCGTCATTCACTCAGTCCTCACGAGACCAATGAAACCTTCTTCCTTTTTCCTCACCATGGGATTTTCGAGTTGAATGGTTTGACCTTTAGGGGAATTCTCTCTGCTACGCTCCTAGACCTCTCCCCGACCTAGCCTTGACCTCATAGCCAGCATTGGCATGCCCATACAACCCACCACCCTTCGCTCCCTCACCACCCCCTTCGACACCCCCGTCGCTAGCTTCTGTGCCTTCGCTAGAGGAATTCAATGTGCAAATGCAAGAACTCCAATTGGAAGTGACTCAAATCTAAGATCTACTCCAATTGGAATGTGCTTCATGCCCGAGACTCTGAGATTCGATCTCAATTCTACAAGACTTGGTCTTCGTAGTCCATAAGGATGTTGATGACCTCTATTTTAGGCTGGAACACCTGGACCAGTGCGCAGAGAAAATCAAATTTCTGCTCCATTCCCTGCATTCACCAGACTCGGGCACCAACGTCCCCGCATATCCATGGGCGGTTCTTGCTCTAGACTTCCAAGGGGAGGATGAACGAGGTGTGGATACATGCGCACAGGCGGCTAAGGACAAGCGAGATATCATGCGAGACACACACGCAACAGAACATGAGGACATGCAAGAACACACGACACCATGACAATCGACAGGGGTACATGTGTCAGCGTGCATGTTTTATTTTGACAATTTTTAGTTGCTTCTAGAAGGTTTTGTTTAGGCTGTTGGATTTAGTATTATCTATTTTGTCGGTCTGTCAGTCGATATGCATTTTTTGGTTCATAGTATAATATTTTTTGGTCTACAGTATGCATGCATGGATCCACCGAATCAGTTTCCCCATGGGGCGATTCAACCAAATATGTTTAATTCTCACCGATCTTTACAGTTAGAGTGTCAGCTTGAGTTGGTTTCTCTTCGGGGAAACTCAACACTTCAGGGGTGATTTTAAGAACCCCCCCTAAATTTATATGTATAATAAATGGGCGAATCCCCATGATACATAGGAAAATTCAAAGGCTATTTAATAAAAAATATAATATGTATATATAATGTTTTGGCTAATCTTTTACTATTTTATACTATCTTGTAAAATCTTGGCGAATCTTTCACTGAAGTATAAAATCTTGTAAAATTTTGGTGAATTTTTTTATAAAATATAAAACCATATATAATAATAGGAAAATGTATTCATTAAATTGTAATATACTCGCTTCACATATTTGGAAAAAGAAACATAAATTTTCTATCCTCTAGACTGTTAGAATATAGAAGATAGTGTGCTCGTTTTACCATTGATTATACCCTCGTCACCCAACCACATGCCGAAGCCTCCCTCCGAACACCTTAATCTTGACCTGAGAATTCCTCTGGAAGCAAACCCTAGGCTAGATAGCCAAACAAAGAGCAGCCCATCTCTCCCCAAGGATAGCGCAACACAAAAGACTGATCAGATAGTCCCAAACCCTAGCCAAGAGATATCCAAGCCAAATACTGAAACTTGCTGCTGCTGCAGCTGCAGCTGCAACCCTCCTTCAAACCTGCACACCAACTGGGAAAAATGCAGTCCTGAGATGTGACAAATGAAAAACTGGCACCCTGTATTTATAGTAATCCTACCAGTTTACTAGGGCCGACTTCTCCTTCTGGGTATGTGTCTGTTTAGTATATTATTATTATTTTTGGCCGACTTCCTCTCTTGGAGGATAATGGCCTAATATAAATTATATTCTTGAGCCGACAAGGCTTCTAGGGTTATTAGCCAATTCATTAGGGTTTCTCTTGCTTCCCGGAGTCTTCTATTCTCGTCAGGTTCACATGTAGAGGTAAATACCTCCCGCAACTACCATAATATTAACACTCCCTCCTAGCTAGAGAGGTATTTACAGGTAATGGACTTGAGCACAAAACATACCATTTACCCAGTAGCATCAATATAGTCATATAGACTACTTCATTCACCATCACTATCAGCTGCATCATCTCTCGAAACCATACTTCATTTGAGTAATATGATGCTGGACAAGTCACTCTCACCATAGAGTGATACAAGAGGAGTAAAAGCTCTGAACTATTTTCTGTCTGGAAAATCTATGTTCATCATTCATCTGAATGATCATCATCTCCAATAAACTGCTGATAGTCTTCAAGGCAATTTGTACAACAATAGAATGGTCTTGAGCACAACAGACCATACAACTGGTAGCACCACGAGCACCTGTCATTATTATCCGACTGGATAATATCCTATGACAACTGGTACAATATCAATTTATAGAACACACCTGTGTCTATTCCCGTAGTACACAACTACTCAGACTTTGTGAAACACAATCACAAACTATCATTTATTCCTCATAACAAATATCTGATAGCAACCTGCATAAAAACAATGTTATGATAAAAACTGTATCATCTGGGCCAATCTTTCACTCACGTCTGTGAGATCTGAAAGAATGTCTGCCACCACAGTAGTCTTCATCTGCATAGAAACAATGTTATGATAAAAACTGAATCATCTGGGACAATCTTTCACTCACGTCTGTGAGATCTGAAAGAGTGTTTGCCCTCAGTATAGAATATCAAACACCAATCATCTGGGCCAATCTTTCACTCACATATGTGAGATCTGAAAGAATGTTTGCCCTCAATATAGAGTATCAACAATGATCATCTGGGCCAATCTTTCACTCACATCTGTGAGATCTGAAAGAATGTCTGCCCTCAATATAGATTATCAACAATGGGTTATCTGACCCATTCTTCTCAACCAAGGAAGAAGGATTGTTTCTGATTTCTTAACCTGGACCATTTCCCACCCTAGGCCATTCTTCCAACACTAAACAAAGTGTAACCTGGAGAGAATGATTCTGCCCTCGAGAAATGCTTGGACCATTCCTTACCCTGGGCCATTCCTCCGACACTAAACAAAGTGTGACCTGGAGTGAATGAGTCTGCCCTAAGGAATGACTGTCCTGGAATATTCCCCACCTTGGGCCATTCCTCCGACACCAAAGTAGCCTGGAGAGAATGAGTCTGCCCTCGAGGAATAACTGTCCCTGATTGTTGAGCCTGGACTACTCCCCACCCCGGTTCATTCCTCCGACACCAGACAAGGTGTAACCTGGAGAGAATGAGTCTGCCCTCGAGGAGTAACTATTCGGACCATTCCCCACCCTGGGCCATTCCTCCGACACTAAACAAAGTGTATCCTGGAAAGAATGAGTCTACCCTCAAGGAATGTCTATCCTGCATCAACCTCCAAATGGACAATTCTTCGAAACTGCTCACAACTATGAACTTTGAAAGAATGCCTGCCTGGTGAGGCGGACCATTCTACTTGACCACTACTTAGAGTGACTACCAAGAAGAATGATTGTCCTAGACCACTCCCCATAATGGGAAGTCACTGTCTATGATACATCATCAATCAGTCTGCCTCCCATGTTAACTACAATGGGAAGCCACTGTCCATCAAAAATCTCAATCCACTTTCCGAACAGGAAAGCATCTGTCCAATCTTAAAAATAAACAACATTTTCAATGCTCCCTCCTAACTGGAGAGTTATTTCAAAAATAAATGTTTGCATACCTTCTTCTGATTTGGAGAGTCTTCCCTTCCAGCTAAGAGAGTTATTTCCACGAGCTCTAGCTTGAGTATGCAAGTTCTTTCATCTTGAATAGAGGCTTTACCAAAATGCATGCTTATTTGCTCATCTGCAGAGATATGTATTGGAGAATCACTTTCTTCTTTTTGGACTTCATCATGGATAATGTAATGCTTGTACTGTAGTCTGGAACATTGTGAAGGCTTCATGTAGATCTGAACAATAAAGTATATCATAGTTGGAGAACTGGAACATATCCATGTGGTACTTCTTCTGTCATCATGAGATCTGATCTTCTGAGTAGTCATCTTGATGTTATAGGAAATCTTCACAACGCTTTTGCTGTGCACTAGAGGTTCTCCGCCAAGTTGTCTTCTTTTTTTCTGCGTACAAGAGTCTCTTCCCGGTATGCCTCAAAGTCTTGAGATTGCTCTTCATATGCTCTTTATTCAATTTCTCTGGAGAACATTCCTTGCATTCATCTGATGTAGAATTCCAACTCTTGGATGTTGCGGATGATATAATGACTCATGCAGTGATATGTCTGGTGTACTGGAACAAGTAATCATCATAGTCTTCTCCCTCCATCTGGGAGAACCTCTGGTTCTTGATCTCGTAATGTTTTCATAAGTTTTCCATACACTATTCTTCATCACGACTTTTAGTTCTTCTGCTTGATTGCTTTTAGTGAGTTTATATCAGGTTGGCAATCTTGATACAATGACTGGTTGTTCTGGCTTCTCTTTCTTTCTTGGAATCTTCATGTTCTTCTTCATGTTTTTCATTATCTCTTGAGTCCATGGAGTTTATTGTAGATTCCATTTTCTAGAGATTCCACTTCTTCCTTTGATCATCGGTTCATGGATCTGGATGGACAACAAGAATACTTTAAGGCTTCTCTTTGAAGAGGTCTTCTTTTGTAGTTGAGCTGAACACGTACTGTCTTTTTCATGGCTGCTACCATGGATATATACATTTCATCATCTTCAATGGATCATAGGATTAGCTCCCTCCTAATCCTTGCTTCATGTAAGAGTGCATATAATCGGCTCCCTCTGTCTGATAGAGTCCATGCTTCCATTTGTATCCTTATTGTCTTCTGCAATATATGATAGAGTCCACGCTTCCATCTGCATCCTTATTATCTTMTGCAATATATGATTGGTTCTCTTGTCTAACAGAGTCCACGCTTCCGTCTTGTTGTCTTCTATAGAATGTCATAAGTCTTTTTCTGGTTTCCTCTCGATTGTTGACTTCTTTCTGTCTTTTCCTTTTCCAAGTTTCTTCAAGATTGATTATGATTTCGATCTTATCTTGTAATGTCTTTCACATGATATATTTCATTCTTTTTCTAATGATAATTATTTTCATCTTATTTGTTATTTCATAGGTATAATCCTTCTTGGAACACATTATCTTCCGAGAGATAGATATACAGGATATGTACAGAGACGATGCAAGCAAGATATGTACAAGAGAGTAAGAAGAGTGTTGTTACCTTTTAGTAGAAGAAGTCTCTTCCATCCTGCTTAGTCTTCTTTGCAGATTCCTTTTCTTCGGCAATCGATGCTTCGTGTTTCTCCTTCCTTTTCTTTAGCTCGGGACACTTATTCCTATAGTGATCGTACTTCTGATAGTTAAAGCATTGTATTTCTAAAATGTCTTTCTTTTGATTTGGCTTCCTCCTTGAACTGAACTTTCTTTTGTCCCTAAAGTTCTTGAATCTTGCTATGAAGGCTTGATCATCGTATTTCTTTTGAGGTTTCTCTTTTGCATTGATCCTTGATTCTTCTTTAGCACAACAAGTCCAAAGTTCTTCAAATGTCGGGTACTCCTTCCTTGTGTTCATGCTTGCGGCAAATGCATCCCATGTCTTGGGAAGACCATTGAGTACTATGTTTACCAATTCCTTTTCTGAAGTGATCTCTTCAATAGCTTGTAGTTGATCTCTTAGCTGGGAGATCCTTACAAAGTATGATGTTATGCTGTCATCATCATTCATCTTCATGTTGCAGAGTTCATTCTTCAGACTCATAATTTGTCCAATGTTTCTGACTGAGAAGAGATTTGTTAGGGCATCGTACATCTTCTTCGATGAGCCAAGATGGGAGATGTAGGGTATCAAGTGGTATTTTATAGAATCCACTATGATACTCATGGCATTGATGTCAACGTCCTTGAACTTCTCCATAGCTGCAACGTTCTGCGGTTCCTTCTCTTCTCCTTCTTTAAACTCTAGCTTCACGATCTTTCCTTTCACAATATCCAACACTTTATTCTTAGCAAGGATGAGGTAAATCCTTCTCTTCCATGCTCTGAAGTTGGAGGCTCCTTCTAGCTTTTTCTCAGACTTCATAGAATTCATCATGGCTTGCTTGACTTGGTCAAACCCTATATTTGACCAGAAATCCAAACTTCACGTCTTGGCCTTTTGAGTGTACCAGGAGATGCGCTGGGCTAGGGTGCACTGATCTATCTGGAGATTAGGTCAATCTTGTCATTTAAGGTGCCTCAACAAGAGGTTTGGGGTTTCTACAACTGCTTCTACTAGTAACCCTAGCTGCAGTGCTTTTGGAAGCTACTCCTGCTAGTAACCCTAGCGGTAGTTCATCAACGAGCTTAATATCTAGCGGCTATGTTTCCTTCCAGTGTTTTAGGCTGATTGAAGGGGTGTGGGCCCATAACCTGTTAGAATATAGAAGATGGTGTGCTCGTTTTACCATTGAAGATACCCTTGTCACCCAACCACAGGCCGAAGCCTCCCTCCGAGCACCTTAACCTTGACCTGAGAATTCCTCCGGAAGCAAACCCTAGGCTAGATAGCCAAACAAAGAGCAGTGCATCTCTCCCCAAGGATAGCGCAACACAAAAGACTGATCAGATATTCCCAAACCCTAGCCAAGAGATATCCAAGCCAAATAATGAAACTTGCTGCTGCTGCAGCTGCACCTGCAACCCTCCTCCAAAACTGCGCACCAACTGCAACTTCAGTGCGCACCAACTAGGAAAACTGCAGTCCTAAGATGTGACAAATGAAAAACTGGCACCCTGTATTTACAGTAATCCTGCCAGTTTACTGGGGATGACTTCTCCTTCTGGGTATGTGTCTGTTCAATATATTATTATTATTTCTAGCTGACTTCTTCTCTTGGAGGCTAATAGCCTAATATAAATTATATTCTTGAGCCGACAAGGCTTCTA
>ML786319.1:440179-453862 GCA_009831015.1 Picea engelmannii | reverse complement strand
CTCTTGGAGGCTAATAGCCTAATATAAATTATATTCTTGAGCCGACAAGGCTTCTAGGGTTATTAGCCAATTCATTAGGGTTTCTCTTGCTTCCTGGAGTCTTTTATTCTCGTCAGGTTCACATGTAGAGGTAAATACCTCCCACAGCTACCATAATATTAACATAGACAATGTTGCAAGCATCAAGGACTATGTTTGTCAAGGTTCTCATTATATAGTCTTGCATATCCCTCCCTAAGTTTTGATGAAATTTCACCACAATGTTCATATGCGTTGATCTTGACCGCCACTTCTGTCAAGATGAGAAGATATTAATCTTTTGTCTACCACTTCTAATATGGATTATTTATTATTGATTCATCGATTATGAAAGGACCCTTCAAACAAGTTCATCATAGGATGTTCCTAAATAGGAGTGTACATAATTATATCAATCAATAACTAGAAGCGTATAAGAATATTGATATGTCACATTACATGCATGACTTCCTCTCTAATAATCCATTTGTACCAAAAAAGGACCCCTTTCCAAGGAAGAGAGATCACTTTTATCCCTTATATTTGTGTTGTCTTATAAAAAGTTTAAGGGACACATAACTTTGTAATAAATGTTGGTAATAAATTAGGCCTTAGAACTATAGGGAACAAATTAACACCCACTGAGCATAAGTGTTAACTATTGGATACAAATGACACCATAAAATCTTCTAGTGGATATAAACTTAGACCTTAAAATTGTCATTGATTGCATCCAATATTTATTAGATGAGACCATAATCACCCTCCTGAGACATCTTCAGTTGAGACATTCTTCCAGGATCTCGAGCTCTTTCTTCTTTGTATCTCCTTATTGGATGATAAACTTTAGTTAGTTCCTAGCTCTTAGATCTCATAGATTAGATCTACTTTCATAGGTGTTGCATTAGAACTCCCACTAGTGTATTGATTATGATGTACCTAGCAGTCCCTTCGACCTATTCATGGTCACTTATTGGAGAATAATAAACTTATCATATCATATCTTACCTTATCCTTCTCCAATTCACCTCTATTCAAGACAAGGGAGGGCATGGAACTTGTAATTATTTCGATCATTTTTCTTCATTATTCAAGGAAACTAGTTAGAGATATTCTCACCACATGCTTCAATTGTAACACACCCAATTCCCTAAGTTCCTTTTAAGGGATGGGGTATTAAATTTTCAGTTTTCTGAACCTATCTTACTTCCTCCCATTCATAGCTCCATCGTGTTTTTCTCATCAAGAGATTTCCAACGACTCTAACTATGCCCAAAATAGAGCTCTGGAATAGAAATTACAACTCTTCGAAATTTTGGGTTTTTCACCTTTAACTCCACATAAATGCCACATGGAATCTCTGTAACACAAGTCATCTATCATGACACTGACATGGCCACTAAAACACAAACCCTCTATGTGGCATAAGTGTTCCCATGCCACGTCACTTCATGGATCCATGCTATATCAACTTCCTCACATTATTGCGCTCAGCTATGGGAGCACTTCCATCATAGTGATTTCCCTATGGCTATGCACTTTTCCATGTCATACATCATGCACTTTCATTTCTATGGCCTACATATTCTACCATACTTAGTCAATTTACTATATTCACAGACTTGTGGGTGGAAGAATCACAGACTCATGGTCTAAGTTCATACCTTCCATGAACCCGCCACCAACACTTAGCTTATTTTCCATTCACAGACTCATGGAATCATATACTTATGGGTGCATAATTCTATAACCTTACTTTCATAATTCCATCCAAGAAGTCCCAACACTTAACTATCTTTCCATCTACGCGGACTCGCGCGGGGTGTGTTGTCGTCCATATACACACTTGCAAACATGAGCTAAGTCCTGCTCACTTAGTGTGTCCTCGGAGGCACAATGCCTAGGTTCAAAGTCCACACTGTCACTTTGACTTGAACCTCTTCCATCTAGGCTAACTCCTAGGGAAGCCAAGGGGGGTAGACCCTAGTTACTAGATGAGATTTATAGTTTAATGCTCTAGGATTTGGTTTTAATTGGTTAAAAGGTTAAGGGGAATCTAGCCTAAGATGCCAATCAGCAAATGCAAGATGCAACTATCTAAGTATGAGAGTCATACCTTTTCTAGGGAAACTAAGACTAGTGCCTAATATTGGGTAATGGGGTCAACTAAGTTAAGGGGATGTTCGTTACAAGATAATTACAAGTTTACAAAAGTTTACAAAAGATAGATACAATTAGATACAAAAGAATATCTAAGATATACAGATTAAGATTAGATACAAAATATTAATAAGTGCTTGAAATGTGCAGGAAAGAAGATACTCAAAGATGAACAACCACCAACACATCAAGCCAAGCATGCTCACAACAGATAGACTTCCGTTGGACTGCTTTTCAATGGCCAAGAGATGCAAAGCACTCAAGACCCAATCAAGAGAATGCCTCCAGGTGGATGCACATTTCTTGAAGGATCACACCACAAGTACAAGAATTAAGGATAGATGAAAAACATGGAAAGCTAAATATCCCAAATGAAAGATTTAACCACTTAGATATTATTTCTACAACACATCAAAGATAGCTTGCATATGAATGTAAATTGAAAGACAGTGATATCAGAGAGCTTGCAAGTGTGTAATTGTATTGCTGATGTTGTAGATTGAAAATTAAATTAAGTGATTAAATGTGAGATTAATTTTAGCCCTATCTAGGTGTCAACCCAAAACTCTCCTCCCCCTATTACCAAGTAGTTGTTGGATGCTCAAGAAGTGATGCAATGAGGCCTACCCTAGCTTCATAGGTCAACCCTAAGGCCGAGTACTCCGGAAAAATTCTGTGGCTTTCCTCAAAACCCCAGCTTTTAAATGGAGAAGATGGTGAGTTATGGTGTCCTATTAAGTCTAATTAATAAATTTTGGACCTATGAGCTAAATAATTCGAAGTGTGATTGAGTGATTGTAGCTTGCTCAACAAAGGGTTGCCAAAATACTGAAACTGAAAGATAAGAAGGCTGAAACCTTTAAATAATGAAGTCGCGTGCTATCTTACATGGTCATTTACAACATTCCTAAACACTAGATACCTAGGAATGACTTCACTAGAACGCCTTTCACCACTTTGGAGGATTTATTGGGTGGGAGTGAAAAACTCAAGGGAGATTAACCCAACTGGTTAGGCCACATTAACCTCTCGAGGATAAAAAACACTCAATGAAAGGGACTCTCCTAATGAAGAAACCCTAAGGAATATCTTATAGAAATGTTTGGCAACCTTCCTTGGGGTATTCATTATGCAACATATCTTACTCTTAAGCTTGGATATTCACCAATGATGTAAGCATTTGATTCAAACTAAATAAAGCATATGGGAAGGGCACTCAATTTTTTTGTGCAATGAAATATCTCAAGTATCCACATTCATTCACAATTTTACGATACCAAGTGACATGTATTTTGAATGGAAATAATCCTCTTGGTTATCTATAAAGAAATGACACTCATCTTAGGAGATATTTTAAGAATTTAGTTAATAGTAAGTTCCTGTAATGAATTATGAAACATTCTAAGAGTTGATACTTCGAGCAAGGGGTTGGACAAGGAGAGCTTGGTGAGGCTGCTACATCTCCATCTACACTTTGTAAGAACCTTATTTTGTTCTCATTAATACATGTTCTTGGCATGTTTCCTTCAATATTGTGTATATTTGCATGAGCTTGTCTTTTGGATAAATCTAGCTTTAAACTAATCATGGTAGAATAGAAAATATGTTGTCTTCGTTGTTTATTAGATTTCAAGACTCATTAAAGGACTTGGAGATCAAGCTCAACTTGGACTGAGCGATGACAAACTTCGTAAAAAGGTACTCATACTTTCTTCCTCTTCTCTATTGACTATTTTAGCTATGTTTAAAGGAAAGTGAGTGTTCAAAGTTAGCACTTTTCTGTCTTGGTCATAGGGGTCTAAGATCCAAGAGGGAATTCACATGTCTACAGGGGAATTTTCCTACAACAACCACTTTATCCCATTTGTGTGCATATTGGTCGTTTGATTATTTTTTGTGTGCTCTTTGATTACTAGTTGGCATCAAGAATTATTTTTGTATCTTGAGTCTTAAGTCATCGTGGAGTCGGACCAACTTCCCCGTCGGTCCCGCCGCTTGTTATAGTTACCACCGGATTTTGAGTCTTTGCCTTCTAAAAGGCGTAGAGTTATTAGACGTGGTACACACACCTCCACTTTTCATACTTGTGATTCTACAAGGATGAGTACTGAACTAAGTCATCAAAATACTGGGAGTCCTTCGACTCCCACCCCTACTATAGTTAATGACACCCCTTTAACTCCTACAACCACAATGGTTGTAGTGTCGAAGACACCTATCATCACTACTGCCCATCCTATAGTGAATGCTCAATCTATTGCCACAAACCCATTTGGGTATCTTGGTCACTCACCAGGCTATAATGTTCAGTCCATCCCTATGGCCTCTAGTCCTTTTTCCTATGGTATGCCGAATTTTACTTCACATTTTTTGAACTCCATCCCAGTTGTTGACCCTAATGATAGCATTAGACTTGGGGGAAAAAATCCTCCTTATACTCCATTCTCATTTGGTGGGTCTCAGATCCCTCAAATGACTCCTACTATGGGAGGCTTTCCTTCTTTTAACCCCAGGTCTAATCCTTTTTCTTTTGGGTGGAGAAACCAACCTGGAGGACAATATTTTTCTCAAGTTCCGTCCTATACCCTCACCTCCTTAGTGACGATTCCAACCAACACGTTTGGCATAACGAATCCACCTCTATCCTCCAGATTCACACCCGAAGGAGGTTAGTTTCACACCTTGGGAAACCCCCAACCCGGAGCCACTCCGACTTTAGTTTTAGTCCAAATAAAACAAATAAAGTTTTAGTCCATTCCTTGGAAATGTTTGATTTTGTTTACCACTAACAAAAGACTCAGTTAGGCTTCAAATTTGGATTATCAATCATATATCTGGCAGTAGTATCATATTTGTATGGATAGAAATAGTATACAAATTAGTTGTAAACAAGCATCTCTTAAACTATGAAATGAAGGTCATTGTTGTTGGAAAAAGTATGTTAGAGGCTTGAACATCAGTAGTAGAAGAAGGGATTGACACAAAATATGCCAAAAACAATATTTCACTGTTGGTAACACCCTTGATAGCATAAACATAGTAAAACTTCATGTGATGGAGGAAAACATAACATAATTAAGCCTTGGGTTGCGTTGGTATAGGTTTTTGAATGTTAAAAAACTAACATAACTGATAATGAAATGGTGAAAAAAATTATTCATTGTCTGAAGTGAACCATACCTTAGTCAGAACTTTGATCATTTGATCAAAATACCATAGTTTACTTGGGGAAAACCTACAGTTACAAGTAGAAATAAATTAATGAGTTGAGTTACCGCAAATAGATGTGCTAATAAACTAAAGAATTTAATATGTATATTATGCCTCTATTTTTACATAAGGAGTAATTTTTATGTTCACTTGGACTATTCATGTTGTGGAGGATGTTCATACCTTCCTAAAAAACAAAATGAACAAATTGGACTAAAAAATATCAATGTGTTACTTATAATTGAATGCCACCTAGTATATCTATTTCATCTACTCAATCGCTTTCTCTCTCATTTTCCCGACAGAAACACTGAGTACATCTGTTGAAGTAATTTTTGGTTCCTCAACTCAGCGAAAGATATCTCCATTTTCTAAAGACATCTATTCTCTTACATGTGGCATGGCAGAATCTAGGCAATAGAAAGAATATATTTTCTAGCAACCCATTTGGGAGAACATTGGACTAAAAGACAAAAGCTTTGGTGTAAATATTCATACAGGATTTGATTAAAAGACACTGAAAATGACCACAACATCTATTCTTGAAAGTGAATTCTTACCAAAAGTCCACACACCCAACACAAAAAGATTATCTATGGGATGAAATGGTTGAGAATGTTTTTCTTTTTTTTTTCAGTTGTCCATCTGCCAAAACTTTTCGGCCATGCTTTCAAGATAAATTTAACATTTTTTACAACCCCACTTTCATGAAAAAACAATCTTTTCCAAACCCACATTGAGCTTAGCTTTATTCACAAGGATCAATGCTTTTCTTCTTGGATGAAGTGTGCATAAATGGTGACATAGTCATAGGAAAAAAATTGATAGTTAAAATTTAATGAATCACTTAAAAGTATATTAGCATGAAATTTTCTTTGAGAGTAAGTGAATTCAAGTATGTGAAATATAACTAAACTCGCTTCAAATCAATCATCAACTTTCCACGAATATTACCCTTTAAAACTAATGAGTGATTTCTATGTAACGACAAAACAGATCAACATTATTTATTGAGGAGAATCTTGCATTCAACATAAACTCTTGAACTTAACCATTGAGACATAAAGCACCATAAACTCATGCACACAAAAAATATGCTTTTATTGCTTCATTGCATTTTAATCCTCTCATAATCAATCAATGAATGCTTCGATTCATGTTTCATCCATGAATTTAGATAAGTATGAAATCTCCCTTGTTGTATAATAATTTGAAAAATATTTTTTCCTGGTGTGTGCAATGGCTTTATTTGTCTTTGTTGGGTTTTTCTCATAGTTTGTGAAAGAAACTAGTTTTAATGACTTGAAAAAAAACAGATTTTCCTCCGCACAAAATCAACTTACCTCTTTTACCTTTGGTCTCATAAAACAACACTATGTGGAACGTAATTCATATTTGCAAGCAGAAAAAAGTACATTGAAATCATCCTTCAAGCAAATACATGTGGCTAAAAATTACCATGGATGAGAGAGAAATCTTTGATTCAAAAACAAGAGTTGAGCATGCTAAAATTTGACTTTTTAAACAAGTACATGAGGGCTAAAAATGTGTTTTGCAAGTGAAATTGCAATGACAATCTTGGTTTTTTTCATGAGGGATGAAAATGCAAATTCCAAGATTGAGCATAAGAACTGGAAATCCATGTCAAGCAGGAAGGCCTAAAAAGAGAGATGAAAATTTAATTTACAAGCAAGCCCAAAAGAGAGCTAAAGATGCAAATTTAAACTTTATTGATCATCACTCTTTGAACGAGTGATGAAATTGTCTTTTTATCCTTGCAAAGAGAAAGTGGAAAATTCAGATTTCAAGCAAGAACAAAAAATCACTTTTGCCTTAAAATCCTCAAGCATGAAAATGGAGCAATGCATAGAATGCAAATATCCAAGTGCAATATTAATTTCAATTTCATTGTGTAACCCCTCCTTAAATTTGAATTCAGTCCATAAAGTTATGTGCAATGGTTTTTTTTGGCTTGGTTTGATCATGCTTGTTATGAATATGCAAAATATTGCTTTTAATTATCAAGCTTGTAATTTTACATTAAAAGTTACCATTTAGCATGTTATGTGATTGATCTTGCCAATATTTTTTGCTTAGAAGCATTTATATTAAATCACAAAAGTAGAATGCATTAGTGTTGTAACCCCACAAGCTCGAACGAGCTTCTCCAAATTAGGTATAAATAGGACATGGAGCAAGGAATCACATTTCAATTGGTCATATTTAATGGTCTTTCAAACAAGGTTCAAATTGAACTCAACTTTCCAATGAGCTCTTTTTTAACATGCATAAGATTATGATCAAGAATTAGAAAACTTCAAATATGGGGATTTTTATTATTATAAACATGTATGCATTGATCTATACATGCATGAATTCAATAAGAAATTCCAACTTTCATGTAAGCAATCTGCAAAACACATTTTTATTTCAAAAAGAATTAACACTTAAAAAACCAAAATATGCATGAGAAAGTGATTTCAAAACTCAAGAGAGAGCTAAGAATGCAACTTTAAGATTCAAAAGGTAGGCTGGAAATTTCATGACAGTGGATGAATATGCATGTTTTAATTTATAAAATAAATATATTTTTGTTTTAACATGAAAGCTGAAAATGCTATCTCAATGAAAGATGGAAATGCAAATTTCTAATACTAGAAGAAGAAGACATTACTTTGATTTCTAGGCATGCTCAAAAGTGGGCTGAAAATGCAATTTTAGCAAGTTAAAATCAGCTTCTTCAAACTCAACATAGAAAATTGAGAGTTGTAAACTCAAATAAGCCAAGGGACAGTTGAAAGTTGCAGTCTCAAACTTGCAAAAGTGGGTTGAAATTTGCATTTCCAGCTATCAATGAAGAGCTGGAAATTACATGTCAAAGCTTATAAAGGTTTGCATTTTATATATGATTGACATAGCTAAAAAATGCACTCCCAGGCAAGCAAGGAGAATTGGAAATTGAATGTCTAAATATGACGAAGATTAGTGGAAATGCATGTGCAATTCCAACCTTGTTCCTCTTTAAATTTAAAAACTAATATGGAAAATTTCATCTACAAGTTAACATAAGAATTGAAGCTTGTTTTCCTCGCTTCTTGGCTCTCATAGTCTTAAAAATATGCAAATTTTAGCAAAGCATGAAGGGTGTAAACATGGAAACAAAGCATGTTAATAAATTTTGTTGGCCATTGACCCTCACACATCTGTTGTGATTCAGCACATAGAGGATATAGCACCAAATCCTCAAGCTGAAAATCAATTTCTCTTAGTCACTTATGCTATCAGTGTTTCAACACTCTCTTGATGTTTTTCTTAATAGAGAAGATAAATGCCCTATTATGTAGCAAACAAATTTTGGCTTAGTTAGTATTTTTCGATGGTTTGTTATCAGTTCTGAATTGGCAACATGCCCTGTTATGCAACATCTTTTTTATTTGTCCAATGAGACTATTTCGAGATGTTATCAGCTACTTTTAGGCCAAATACATTTTTGTTTGACTTGGATTGTTTTAAACATCAACTATGAAGTTTGGCATACATAGATTTATTCCTTTTCTACTATATCAATAGTAGAGAGAAAGAAGAAAAATAGTTGGCAAACTCACAAAAACAAACATTAATAAAAAACCTAAAACAAGTTTATATTCTTATCAAGTTAGAGTCCTATGATAACTTCTCGGAAGTGCACTTTTAGGAGAGAACTTGGTTTTGGTATTTTCATATCACAAATAATTTGTAAGATGTAAATTCTTTATTTCATTTATGGGTTGCTAAAACATGAAATATATATTATGATTTAAAAGTATTTACATAAATGCTATAAAATTGCTTCATTGAACAATATTGCAAACTTAGTAAACACTACTTTATTCAACTAAATTGCAATCTTAGTAAACTGTTAATGACCACTTGTGCAATTGAAGGATGTGTTAGATTCACATTTGTGTAAAAATCAAATCAATATTTAATAAAAATGATAATTGTGACTAATTGAAGGATGTGTTAAATTTGATTTGCAAACAAAGGAAACTGTATGGTAAATATATCAAAATCCATTTCAAAACATATTGTAAACCATTCAGTTACAACTCTGTCACATAGATAAGGATGTACAGAGAGTAAGTATTCAAACTAAGGAGTATTATCACCCACTCTAATAAGCTTAGTCATCATCTTGATGTTTGTTCTGTGAATGCTATAGAAATTGAGGCAATGGTTTAGGGTTCTTATCAGCTTATAAGTGGGTGGGGTGGTCATTTCCAAAAAGAATTATAAAAATATAAAATGGAGAAGAAAAAGGAAGAGGAAATCAAAATGGCCACCTATTAAACTAATCTCATTCCTGGTAACCTTTTGTTCATCTCTGGCAAGTAATCACCTTGTTGTCGATGTGGCAATTGTACAACAAGGAAATCATCCATGAGATAAGCCAATTCCCTAGTGTGATAAATATTAATAAAAAACAAAACTAACTTTCTCTAATCCATAATTAGTGAAAAAAAAAAAAACTAATTAAAATCCTAAAAACTGATCATAACCAATATTCATCGAAATAAAAAAACAACCAACTTGATCAACAATTATAAAAAAATGCAAAAATCTATACATACATTGATCAAAATCTCAAAAGAACTCAAATTGATCAACATTAATCAAAACCCAAAAAACCCATATCAAACTAAATCCACGAGCACCCATCATCATCAACTTTGATCCAAGTCCAAAAACACCCATTTTAATAAAAATCAATGCAAAGAGAGATTAAAAAACCACCATATCCACTAAATATCAACATCAATATTTTTATAAGTTAAAAACAAAGAAGTATTAACATACATTGATCAAAACAACAAGAACATGCAAATGCCATTACTGTGATTTCTGGGTTGACAATAATGACTATCCTTTTATATAAATATAAATAACCAGGAATGATTGTTCGTGCATGTAAATAACTGGAATTTTATCATTTCTCTCTTTTCTGACCATCTTAATGACTAGATGTTGAATGCATGAGTATATTGAAGGGGAGTTACTTAATACAGTCGAATCAAAGGATTCTATTTCAACATCAACCGAAATTAGCAGACCCCCATTAATCAAAATCATAAACACCCATCATCATTGAATTAGGACGAAATACCTCTGAACTAGTGCCATTACCATAAAATAAGGGAGAGATATCTCCGAAGCATTTCCATCACTAGAAAGTAAGGGCGAAACACCTCCGAAGCATTTCCACTATCAAAAAATTAAGGCGAATAGAAAGATCTAGTTTGAATTTTACAAGGCGAAAATGAATTTCTTTGTCTCCCTTCACAAATTCCCGTGGGCTAAGGGTTTCATATATATTTTTTTGAAAATAAAATTGGGGCTATGTATAGTCAAACCCCTCAAAACCCTCTATGTAAATAATTCGCCCAATTAAAATTTAAAACTTTCTAATTTCACCCATGAGCGAAATTTCGCCCTTAAAATTTTCTATGCAACACTTCCAAAACTCGTTCTCAAGACGATACTGTAATTTTTGATTATAACAAGTAATATATAGCTTCTTACTTAAAATAAAAATAAAAATAAATAAACCTATAAATAACAAAACTACACAATCAATCTAATCAAAGAAGCATCATAATCTACATTTTCTTAAGTTATGAAGATGAAATAACTGATATTTAAAGTGAACCTAACACTCAATTTCTCATATAAATATTACACAACATTGTTTATATTACACAACATTGCTCTCTCTATATATTATACAATATTGTAGTTTATTTTATGATTATATAATATATTTCATATATATATACGTTAATTTATGATTTAATGCATTAATAAATGTAATTATAGTATTTATATATTTGTAGTACAATATGCATTAATATTCATATCTATGTACCTAATAGATAATGTATAACATTTATATAGAGTAATGAAATGTATATAATTTCAATTATGCATACTTTTTAATGTCATCAAATCTATATCTATTTTAGACAAAAGCCATTGCAAACCAATAGTATAAGTTTGATATAAATTTAATCCAAAATGAAGCATGATTGATGAAATTAAAACTTTTTAAAATATTTGAGTTTAACTTGGTTATAGGTCTTTGGCTAAGTAGGGTTTGATATGAGTTAGCTATAGGACTTGGATTGAACTCAACATTTTCAAACTCACGGCCTATGGAAAACATGAATATTTGGTTATTGAAAACACATAGGCTACAATTTAGATGAGTTTCACGTAAGGACAAGTTTTATCAAGGATTCGATATTTGATGGGAAGGACAAAATAAAAGCTTATGGAGTAAGATTGGATTTGAATTGAGGGCGAGATTAATGGGCAAGAAAAAAATTGTGAGGAATCAAAAATCGTTTTGATGAGGTAATTTTAAGTTACAACACATTGATGATTTATTTCTCATAGGTGCAGAGGAGCTTATTGCACGGTGCAAAGCGGATTTAGCTAGTGAGCTCGAGATGAAGGGCATTGGCTTCATGCATTGTTTCTTGGGGTTAGAGGTATGGTAGGTATTGGGAGAGATCTTCCCTTGTTACACATTATTTTCGTCATCCCTATGATCGTTAATGATGTAAACCTATCTGTTGCCTTCAGAGGGATTAGTGGCCTGAGTTCCTAAAGAGAGAAGGGAGAAGAACTTTTGCTGAGAAAAGAAGTTGCATTTTCCTTTGTAAAAACCCTATAAAAAAGGAAGTTCGCAGGTTGCTATATAGGCAGGGTGTGAGAATGCCCAATTCTCGCAGGTTGCACCATAGCTGGATTGCGAGAGGTTTGCAGGTTACTCTATAGGCAGGGTGCGAGAATGCTTACATGTGGGAAAAACGAGCATTTTCTCAAATCTTCTAGAAGGAGAAACTTCCATGGTGAGGTGGCATCCGAATGGTTTGGATCTTACTCGCTTTCATGATTTAGTGGGATCATCCTATCCTCCTCACCTTATCCTCTTCAACTTATAAAAGGAGAGGAGCTCTAATGGAGAAAGTTAGCTTTGGAACTTTTTGGATTAGCTTAAGTGGGATTTGGCTTGGAATTATTAGCCTGGTTACAATGGTTTTGAGTTTTTTCCTTTGTCAAGATAGATTGTGAGTACTATCAGATCTGTGCTCTCAGAATTCTTGGAGCAAGAAGTGTGTGGGGAACGAAGGACAGTTGGAAGGGGCCTTATGACATCAAGGCCATGGTTGTAATCTCTCTTTCACATTTAATATGATACAGTAATATGACTCTTTCCTATAAAGCTTGTTGTGTTTTATTGTATGATTCCTTGATCACATACATAGGTTTATATTGAGTTTATGCTATTGCTATCACTTTGGTTGGTTGCATTCTTTTGCAGGTTCATCATTGTATGAGCGTTGGAACGGAGATAGGATGGTGATGGCGAGAGGAAGCGACATTTAAATGGTATGTCACCCATCCCTCTTTAGTTAGTAAATTCAATATCTAAAACTTAAGGAAAGCGTCATGTTCTGGTGTGTTTTGTTCTAGATCTAGGTGGATCTAGGGAGATCAGTTAGTGTCCGCACCTACCGATTTATCCAATAACAAAATTGGCGACTCCATTGGGGAACGGATTGTTTCCTAGTTAGTCTATTTTCCCTTCCTTTGATTGCTTGTTTTCTGGTTTCTGAGTCTGTGGGACATCCATCCAGACTCTCTGGATCTAGAAGTTCACTTAGATTCCCTGTCCTTTTTTCAAAGTTTTCTTTGATTACAGACATTCTCGCATTGTACCTCTCAGTGGCCTGCGAGAATCATTGATGTTCGCACCCTACTGTTCAGTTAGGTGTGAACTTCTCTCACCCTACCAATGTCTAGTCTGCGAGAATACCTAATTCTCGCACTGTACTCTATTGCTAGGATGTGAACTTGTTTGTAAACTTTTTTGGATTGGGTCTTGTCATCTTTTGATGACCCAGTTTTGCTTTGATCAACTGGGTTGAGCTTTTGGAGCCTATATTGATCTGCTTACAGTCTTCTTGACATCCTTTGAGTTGCTTTTAGCCACTTTTGCTTTGTTTGGTTTTGAAGGATTAGTCTCTTGCTTTGAGTGTCTTTCAATTACAAAGCGTGTGTTTTCTTTAGAATTGTTTAAGGAAAGATGAGATTTCTTCTGAACAGTTCACTTTAAAAGAAAACTTTTAGTTTGGGTTTCTTTGTTTTAAGAAAGTTCATTATTGCTTTTAGTGAAATTTTTGAAACAAAAAGATTTAATTTCTTGCTTTATATTATATTGGGGGCATCCTTGCATTTGAAGTAGTGAAATTG